>JAZGLO010002517.1:0-252500 GCA_036873155.1 Biomphalaria sudanica | reverse complement strand
GTGTCATCGTATTGAAGCTTGTATCGAGAAGGCTACAGTTTTATGGAAGGGAAGAAAACCGTCCTGTCGATTCCGTACTGAAGAGATATCGCCTGCCCGGCATAGTGAGAACGAACGTGAAGGTCACCTTCTGCAAGGCCAAGATCGACCGTTGGGGTCACGCCAAAGAACTTTTGACGTAGGAGACATCGTACTGCCTACGGCACTTAAGTACAGTAGTGCTAATTTGATCTACAGCTCGGCTGAATTCTGTGCTACACGTTAGATAGCCAGATAACCGGTAGTTTAACACTGGACTTTGACTTTGTCGCTGTGCCAATAGTTGGACCGTTACAGGTTCACGTTGGACAGACGACCACCTGGAACCACCGTACCTGCGTCGGAACCAGCAGCCGGAACCAGACTCTACGCCACCGACGAACCGGAGCCAGACGACAGATCACCGTGAACACCAGAACCAGACGCCGTACCACCGAAGAACCGGAGCCATTGCAGACCAGTACCGGAGGACCTTGGAGAGCCGAAACGTTCGTTGTTCTTGTCTCACCGTTAGGGAAGACATCGCCGTGAGCCTTGCCGCCGGGACAGACATTAGCGTAGGAAGAGTGGACCCGAGACTGACTGTGGAGTTATCGCCGCTTCTTAGACAGATAAGTCAAGTGTTATTTAACTACTTTCTCCTTAGAATAATTAGAGTCTGTAGGGAAGTGACCACTCGCTAGATTATCACTACCAGGTTAAATCGTGGTGGATTGGGGATATCCTTAAAATTAGGTGTAATCTAGCAAGAGGTCCATATATATGTTTAGCTGTTAATGCGTCCTGTATGTGAGTGTGAATCATCTAGTTAAGCATTTTTTAGTAACGTCATGTATTAATTGTTTGCAATACTCCCGTCTTAAGTCTTACTGTCAGACGAAAGTCTCATTCATTAGAACTAGATCTATAGTTTGGTGTTTATCGTATTTAAGTTTATTTTCATAGTTTATTTGTATGAGTTGTAAGTTATATACACTCCGGGCTGTGCAAGCAGGTAAGAAGTAACTAAGATCTAGCGTAATCAAGACTAGATCTGGGGAACAATCGAGGTGAAGCCTGATTGCCCAGTTGTAATTTTAGTATTTGTAAATAGACAGGTTGGTCTATTTACCGGCCACTAGTGTTGAGTAACACGTTGCCGGTTGAGTGTGCGTGTGTCGCACAGCGTATTCAGTCGGGTCAAAGTGTAGCCTACACACTTGTACCAAGGATACTAAGTGTATCTTGAGAGAGGGTAGAAGTGGTTATTAGTCTAAGTTGGTAGTTAGACGCCAAGGGTTTTGTTTGTTGGTATAAGAGGTACCATAACGTAGGATAAAGTAACAAATAAGGAATATGGCAACTACTTCAGGTTACGACCAAGAAGAATTTAGAAAAAAGCTAATTCAGGAAGCCAAGACAGAATTAGAACTGCGAGGCAAAGAACTAACTGCCTATGTGCAGCAGATGGTGGCGGCGGAAGCAGAACGCTTGGAGAGAGAGAAAGCTAGAGGCAGAGAAAAGGAAAAAGAAGAAGCAGATCGCAGAGAGCGGGAACGAGTCAGAGAAGCTGAAAGAGCCAGAGAAAAAGAAAAAGAAGAGGCAGACCGTGTAGAACGGGAAAAAGTCAGAGAAGCGGAACGCATCGAGAGGGAGAAGAAAGAAGAGGCGGACAGAAAAGTGAGAATTCAAGTTGAGCAGATGAGGATAGAGGCTGGTGTAAGTGTGCCCATCGAAGGGAACAGCAACAATAGTGCCAACATAGAAAGCCATAGTAGCGCCGCATGGATGAAAAAAAAATACAACCTTTTGCGGAAGACAAGGACGACATCGGCGACTATCTTAAACGCTTTGAAATTAAACTAGCAAAGTTTAATGTCCAAGAGAGGGAGTGGTCCGAAATCTTGTTGGACTTCGTGCATGGGAAAGCCCTCACGATTTGCCAGAACCACGATCACTCGATGCAAAACAGTTACCAGGTGCTAAAGAAGGAACTGCTAAACGCATACGGGCACAACGCGGCAACATTCCGAAAGAAGTATTACGAAAACACTCCATCCAGCCAAGTTGATCCACAAACAACTATCAACGCAGAGAAGGACTTCTTCACTAAATGGCTCGGATTCGAGAATGTGGAGAACACCTACGAGGGGTTGAGGAACTTTATTCTGATTGACAATTTCATCAATAAGTGCGACTTTCGGCTACAGTCCTTTGTAAAAGAAAGAAACCCTAAGGTAATTGGAGACTTGGTAGAAATTATTAGGATCTTTAAGAATGCTTATCCAAACAACCCACTTTCAGTTAGAGACCACAAAAAAGTTATTGACCTGGTAAATTATGTAAAGGGAAATGATAGCAATGATAGGGAGTATTGTAGAAGGAATGATGTTAGTGATAGGGACACCTATGGTAGGAGAAATGGTAGGTCCAGGGAACGTGGGAACAATAGTCGGGATAGTTATGATGGCATAAAGGATAGATCCTGGGAAAATGAAAACAATGGCAGGGAAAGTTATGATAGGAGAATAGATAGACCTAAAGCGGGTGATAGAAACCTTAGGGAGGTTACATGTTTTAACTGTCAGGAAAAGGGACACATGGCATACCAGTGTAGGAAACATAGAGGGAATGGAGCTGGCAATGGGAATACACAGGATAATAGTGGCACTAGTGATAGGAGAGGTAATCAAGGAAACCGTAGACAAGAGAGGGATAATCGGTCACCAGATAGGGTTAATTTTGTAAGGAGCATCCAAGACAGGGATCGTGATAGTAGGGATAGTGAACCAGATGAAGAAATTAACTACGTTGATTGTGGGGAAGATAGGTTTAAATTATATCCGGGCATGATAAATAATAAACAGATAAATGTGATCCGGGACACAGCTAGCATTACACTCGCGGTTAGAGGGGGATTAGTTAAGTCCAATGATTATTTAGGCTATACCAAATCAGTCAGATTGGCAGACGGCGCAGTTAAGAGGTTCGAAGCGTGCAAAGTGTTCCTTCGATCTCCATTGTACACAGGGTATTGTGAAGGGGTAGCCATGCCGAGGTTATCTAGAGATGTTTTACTTGGAAATGTAGCAGGTGTCAGAGACGCTTCTGACAAACAGGTTAGAAGTCGGAAAAACAGGTATGGCAACATGAGGCGAAACAAACTTAGAAAGGACAGAATTTGTTTTAACTGCCATAAACATGGGCACATCGCTAAAGACTGTTGGAGTAGGGCAGAACAGTCTGAACAGAAGATTGCGAGTTCGGATAGGAGGCACAGGTCTGTATCCGACATTGATGATAGAAGCGATGACTGTGGTAGCGGTAAGCGCACGTCATACAGAGGAAGAAGGACACACGCGGGCTATAGTGGTGTAAGAAGAGATGTTAACTCCAGTTGGAGAGAACAAATGTATGGGTCGTGTAGATAGCCTGTGAAACATAACACTATACAACCGTAGTGTAAATAAGTTGGATTTTATTTAAATTGTTTATTCTTAATTAATTGATTTGGCTAGTAGTCATAATCAGATGGGTATTATGTTGTTGTAGTATTAGTTAGTATTAGATTGACTCATGTTAGTTATTTATTATGTATGAATATGTATGAATTGTATGTATGGAGATATGAATAGATAGGGCATTTATAAGGCGACGAGGTATTGATATCAAGAGAAAGTAAGTTTTAGAAGTTATTCCTTGTTGTTGATCATGATCATACATCAGTAAAGAGTTAGGTCGCGCTGGGACAAGTAAGTGGAGAGAGGAAATAAAATACACTTGTAAATGCCCGAACGAACGTTAGGTGTATAGTGGGAGAATGATTATTGATAAATGTCAATGTGTCATATTAGGTAAAATGTCTGTCCTGACGTGTGAGGGAAAGTGGTGTAACATCTGGAACGTGATGTGATAAAGTATAGCTAGACACCTATGTCGGCGGTCACCTATGGCACATCACATTGGACAGTATCACTTTGTGACATTTGAGGGAAATAGGTGTTCAGATCAACTTGAGTTTGGGACAATGATGAAGAAGTTGAAACCGAAATCAAGACTCAAGTTGTGTTGTCTTTTATGTTTCCCTACATTTTGGCCCTTGCACAATGTAAGACTAAGACAGTAGATAAAAAATTGACTGGCAATTTTTTTTAGCGGGAGGGGGAGGAGTTGTTATGACATGATTAGGAATTAGTTATTTGTTTCGGGAATAAGGGGAAAGTTTTACTTAGCGACAAATGACGTGACAGATCTTTAAAAAACAAGAACGCTCTTAGTGACGCTAGAAAGAGGATGCTTTGTGTAGAGTAGTAAAATATAGATACGGATTTACGGACATAGCTGACATAGGACGATTCCCTTCTTAGTTATTAAATGGATTTGTAAACAGCATCAGCGTCGACTACATATTTTGTTTGTTTCGGCTTTTCGCCGGTGTTACTGAAGTAGTTTTGAGTTTGGTATTACCTCCAGTCAGACGTAGATCTACACTAGATCTATCTACAAGCATCAACACCGCGCGGAAGCCTGAACAAAATAAACATTCAAATTTAGTTTTCTAAAGCTACATTCGTTTACGAAAGCTGCGAAGCCGAGTTAAGATAGGCCTAGATCTATATTCATTCATGAATCGCATACTAAAAATTATATATAATTGTTCACTTTATAATCCCATTCATTTAACAAAGCTAACGCTCTTTTCGTTTTTAATAGATATGAATGTATCGGCTTCGGGTAATCCCATTTTCACAAACCTAATTTTATTTTCGTAGCAAAAGAGAAAAAAGTTGAAAGGATAATTAGTTAAGTTTAACATACATCTAAATCCAATCCACTAGATTAGTAAACACAAACTTAGACCCGCGGCTAAAGTCTAGCGAACATCCTTTCATTAGACGTTACCAAATGGTTACACAATATTAGGCCTAGGTCTAAAATTCTTATTGAACTCTAAGATGATAAAACTTCTTTTCGCAAAGATAGTTTTGTGCTTTAACACATAAACATACTAATTATTGTCCATTCATTTGATATTTCAATCAATTTAACATTCAAAATTGTTTTTCTAAAGCATTTTTAATACATTCGTTCGCTGTTCGCTAAATAAAGCTGTGTTGAGATAGGCCTATATTCATTCATGAAAAAAGGTCACGCATGCGCAACACAGAATGAACTCTATAAAAGCCAATTTTTAACTCTAGATTAGTGTAGATTTAGATCTATGTCTACCTCAAGATCTACTTTATACTTTAACACATGAACATACAAAATTAAGTCTATTCATCTCAAATTTTATTCAAATATATGTAGGCCTACAAGCAAATGTTTTAATTTGAAAAAATGAATTTAAGCCTATTAGCTATTCTGATTTGATAGCTTCATTCACACTATTTTTACATTGACACATTCGCTTTACTTATTACATTATTATTTCGTTAAATTGTTTACAAAACACTCTCAGTGACTATATAGACAGTAATGCGCAAATAAAGACCCGCGGGTCGCCGGTAACATTTGTCTAGTTATAAATATAATTTCAACTATTTGAAAATCAAATAGCTTACCTAAATATAACCAAGACAGTTGAGAGAATCTCTCCCGACAAGGATGTACAAATAAACTTCCTTATCGCCTTTTCTCTCATATATATAGGCTATGTATTCTGTGTCACGTGACAAAAGACAGTTTGCTTTTCAGATTTGAAATCACTAAAGCTGCAAAGGCTAAGAATGAATTTTTTTTACCTTTAATTTGAGACTAAGACTTTTTTGCTTCAAGGATCCTTATAGAGAATTTGTTGTGATTGAAAGTTTAGCAACATTTGAGTTGAAAACTACTTATAAAAAAAATTACAAACAAGCCAAAATATTTCGGACGTAACATAAACTCATGCATGTTTTGTTTGTGTTTTTATATATATATTGTTTTTACCCATTTAAAAAAATAACAAAAGGAATCTGTTTTTTGTAAGCAGTCCCTGAGCGTCCATTCCTTGTTAAGGAATGTAGATCAAACGGAACAGTTTTTATATTTTTAGCACCACTAATTTCAAGGTGATATTAAATTTTACTTGTGCTTTTGTGTTTTCAGATTTGATGACGTCACCTATGACGTATTATAGTTTTATTAACTGATTATATTGTTATTGCAAACGTTCATTTGAGAATATTTAAAACTAGAACAGTGGGGGCGTTACATAGTGAGTTCTGGTGGTACTCTGGACAATGCTATAGTCCTCTTAGCCTTTCTTGTTGGTCTGAAGTAATGACAGTCCTTGTATCCTTGTCAAGATTGATGTTCATAGATAGTTGATACAGTGCCTGTCACAGAGATGAATCTTTGGTATAAGCTAAAAAACTGTGTTGTTGAAGTCAATGTTGTCAAGAAACATAGGGGCTTAATTTATTTATGTTATTTAGAGTAATTAATTACAATCAACTCTACCGACCTCCCTACCCCGAAGGCTATAGAATTCACACAATTTGTATACGAATTTATTACTTATGTTAATAATATAAACTAATTATTTATACTTCAACCTATTTTTAGATTATTTCGTCCCCCCCCTTTCTAGTATTTTGGCCGATTTGGTAGGGTCGGGAGGGGGCGATGGCCTCAATCCGCCCCCCCCCACCATAAACTTTCGAGTGGGGGGGCGATCCTATTTATTTGAAGAAGTCACAGCTTGCTAACAGAATCAATTAAATATCTATATGATTAAAACTTGTTATTGGTATTTTAACCGGTCTTTATATTATGTCGTTCACCTGCTGGCCGATTGGAAGGGGAGGAGCGAATACCTCTACTGCCCTTCCCATCTCAACCCTTTGAGTGTGGGGGGGGGCGGTCCTACTTTTATGGAGAAATCATAGTATGTGAACAAAATTAGTCGAATATCTATATAATATAAACAGGTGGAAGTGCGATACATGCAATCACCGTCCCCCCCATCGGACAAACCAATACTTTTTACTTTTTGTATTATAGTAAGATATTACAAAATTAAAAAAATATGTCACTAATATAATTTATATATGCTATAAAGTAAATTCTTATATCGAGTCGCCCAACCCCTATTCTATAATGCAAAATGCAATCATTAGCAGAAATTATAAAAAGGAGCGAGGATTAACCGTTTTCATTTTACTGGTGTAATTTCACATAAATTTATCATAGCTAATTTAAGAAAGACTTTGTTTTGGAAAAGTTATAATTCAAACGAAATTTTCCAATATAACAGTCACGTTTGAGATGAGTTCAAATGCCAGATAATCTTTTCCTAGTCGACTTCTTCCAACCTTTTACTCTATCACATATTTTTCTAGTTAAATAAATTTAGGACACAATTTTTCCTCAATTTTATTGAATATTATTTATTGAATTTTTTTTTCGGCGGCGATCCTCAAAGCCTTATTCTAAATATGTGGGGTATCTTATCTTTTTAATTAACAAATCGGTTGTATTTCCAATGTATTAAGGGACTATAAATTCATATTAGAATATTTTTCCACATTTTTCAAAAGGTCCTTTATAATAGAATGAATAATGAGCTGTAGGTGTCACAGCCTGGTTATTGATACAGGTCTGGACGGTCTTGAGCTGGTCTGCCTTTGTGTATTGTAACTAATTAAATACTTTCACTCGCGCACTAGATTTGCCAGTGCGTGAGAACACTAACATGCTGAACTCTCTGACCATAATATTTAGAATAATTAATAGACTCACTGGTAGCAGACATGGATTTTATTACATAAAATAATGAACCATAAAAGATATTGGCAAGTCCAGCCATCAAGAAATATACACAAGACGTAGTACATTAGAATCCAATAGAATACTTTAGATATCACACATGCTCCAAAAGTCAACCTTAATATCTATGCATTACTACACTGGACAAGATATCATAATATTCCTCTCTCTACGAGAGCCCAGGATCAACTGAGATGTCCACCTCGTGGTCAGTCCCCGACCAGGAAAAATCTCGTGCTAACAGCACGGAATGGTTCAGTGATTACTAGTCACCAAATATTACAGGGGTTCTAAAACTGATATGACATACGCCCCTTCCCCTGGAAAAGATTTTTGAAAAAAATCTTTGACAAAAGTACATATGATAGTAATATCCTATACATATGTCTAGTAGCTTAATCACTCATGTCAAGCTGATCTAATTAATCACTTAAATACTGCTTGCTCAATTATACATAAGTATTAATGGCATGTCATTCATTTTAACTATGAATGGTTTCATATACTAACTGACAAATGCATTGTTCAACTTTCAAAATGTTTGCTTAGAAAAATATACATTAGTATGATTACATCTACTGTACATCTATGTTATTGAAAAAATATCAATACAATTTGAGGCTTTAGTCTCATGAAATCTAGTTAAATAATAATATATCATCTATTCACAATTATACTGAAATATTTTACATGAGCATGTTTAATTGCTATGTGCTCATTCTGTCAACATACATTGACATCTCAATTATGAGAAGAAGAAAATGCGTTTCTGCAGTGAAGAATGCAAGAAAAAGCTTTTGGAGTCGATGCTTCGCCCCGAACCCCACTAATAAATAATGAGCTGTAGATGTCAGGAGAATGCGTTTAGCCGTCAAAAATGCACGAAAACGCTTTTGGCGTCGGGGCTTCGCCACTGAGGAAGCTTACAGCGCTCTCCTAGACCCCCAAGCTTGCAAGAGAAAGGCCTCAACATGACTGTTTTTTTTATTCTCATAAATCGAATATATATATATATATATATATATATATATATATATATATATATATATATATATATGTGTGTTTATATATATATATATATATATATATATATGTTTATATATATATATATATATATATATATATATATATATGTGTGTTTATATATATATATATATATATGTTTATATATATATATATATATATATATATATATATATATATATATATATATATATATATATATATATATATATATATATATATATATATATGCTGTACGCGCGTTTATGCATAAGGTTAGGGTTTACTGGGCGTTAGGCTTAGGGTTTGGAAAAAAATCGCCCCTCCCCCCATTCCAAAGGTCTGGATCCGCCAGTGCTTTTGACAGTCAAAACAAAATCACGTCTTGAATATTCCTTGCAAATAGTGGAATCCTATAGGCAGGGGCGGCCTTAGCAGTGCGTGGTGCCCTGGGCGAGCGTCATATGCTGGGCCCTTTGCGGCAAGGGATAGATTTTATATACCGTAACACGCTAACGTGCTAATCCGTCTCTAACGCTGTAACAATAACAATACAGTAATAAGCTGTTGGCCTTATTTTTTACAACAAAACAAATAACATGACGTAGATACTGTTGGCCTACTATTGGCTGCTTAAGTGCATTATATACTGTAGTCAGTGTAGTGTAATTGTTCTCCATTAACAGAAGCAAACAAAAAGGAAAACACTCGAGCACTACTAATATTTTGTCTCATATCTCACTCTGCAAATTGAAGCCAATTGGACGTTCTATTAGAACAATGTGTATATGAGAGCTATAGTGGTCCCTACATTTTCGCAGACAGGACTTTTGCGAGGGGTTATACCACAGGTTTTCAAAAAAAAAAATGAAAAAAAAATTCGCATTTTTTTTTAAACGGTGACACTATTCACAGTAGCCTATGGGGGGGGGGGACTTAATATGTCATCGATTTCTGAAAGCTGATTGGCCGAAAAAGCTGTATAAGCACATCCACTGGTTCAATACAGACTAGGTTACAGTACCAAATAAGGAATCCTTCTCATACACCATTAACCCTTTTTCCCTTTGCAGACTCAAGTAACAGTATATTTAATGTAGACGTACAAATTCTTTTTCTACTGTTATGCGACATAACAGTGCTGTATGACACTTTTAAAAATTACTGAACATTTAGTTAGAGTTTTTAAAAAGAGCAGCATGTAAAAGTTATTAATGAAATGTAAAATGGTTATCTAGGCGTTTTAAGTGTTTGAGGATGTCATGTGATACTGTTTATATCCGAAAATAGTATATGTTAATGAAATTAAATACGGCGAAAATCTAACCTTCGCGTGCGGTCTTAGAGCGCATCACCAACGACAGTGAAGAAAACACTTGCATATTTGATTATTAATTTGCATTTAAAAAATCAATTTATCAAAAGTTGCATTGATGTGACTACAAATGTTATAAATAACTCTTTCCTATACAATTTTTCTATAATGCAAAGAGTAGTTCAAACTTTATCTCTACGCATTTTCCTAATAAAATCCGATTGAACGTCGATGTTGTATACGAAATTAGCGATTTGGATTGGTTGCTCCCACCAAGTTAAACTGTTAAACGAGGATAGCCTCTTAGAATCGGCAGGTCGTTAGATGCTGTCTTTACCGAAACTGAACGGTATTTTGAAACAAAAAATGTATGTTAAGGTCTTAAATGGCAATTGGTATCATAAAGATACTGGGAATATATTGAGTAACAAAGTCCTAGCTTATAAGAACTGATTTGGTTTTCGAAGTTGACAATAAAATCTCCGATCACGGGACCTGGGGCGGTTGCTACTGCCTATAGGGATCCGACGGGGGGTGACGGTCCATCCGCTATGCAAACCAATCGACCTCATCAAATTATGCAGAGATTTTTTTTTTTGCCATATCAAACGCCGTAAAAAGGTGTGTATCCAGACTTGTATCAAGACTTGTATCCAGACTTGTATTCAGACTTGTATCCAGACTTGTATCCAGACTTGTATCCAGACTATTTTCCCCGTCTCTCCCCTTATCTCAGTACGAATGTCAAGCCACATTTGCTACTCACCAGTTTGCCCACCCTGGCAAACCTCCATGTTAAGTCTATCAACCTTGTTGACTTTATCTCTAGCACGAGACGATCTAAGCTCCTTTCATCTTGCGAGGCATCCAGACCGTCACTTCTCCTTTGTCTAGACACTGAGCGCACGTCACGCTTTGAGCTCTAGCCAGGTGTTCTCATTGGCAATTAAATGGGGAGAGCTAATCTTGACTTGATGCCACACTATCTATCTGGACTTATCGCATGATCTATCACACGCTGTCCATCACAATCCCTATTTCCGGCCAAGTGGCATATAAGACTCAAACTTCTCCACTCGCGAGCAGTCGTCACATTTTATTTAGGACGTAGAGGGGCGTTCATTTACAGATTAAATTCCTTGTGCTCCCTTACTCTTGTTCTTTCACTTTAACTTTGGGGTAAGATTAAGTTCACCCTAACCCTAACTTTCTACATTTGCATTGAAGGAACAATGGCAACAGCGAACACTCAGTACTAAGGTCCACATCTGAAGTCTATTCTCAGCACCCGCAGTACTGTTCACTATGTAACTATGTATACATGTCCACTCAGCGGTGTCATACAGCCAGCCGGCAACTTTTACCACTTCTTTGCCGATGACTCTCAGTTATACGAGTCCTAAGTACCCTCACATGTGTCGCATTTGACAGAGCAAATCAGTGGTACCGATGCAAGGGTGAGCGATTGGATAGTTGAGAATAAGCTAAAGATAAACGAAGACAAGACAAAATAAT
This sequence comes from Biomphalaria sudanica, assembly GCA_036873155.1. Taxonomy (NCBI): domain Eukaryota; kingdom Metazoa; phylum Mollusca; class Gastropoda; family Planorbidae; genus Biomphalaria; species Biomphalaria sudanica. The sequence goes on along the minus strand of JAZGLO010002517.1, from coordinate 240,898 downwards.
TAAGATTGGCACTAGGAACAACATCTCAAACGTCGAGAGCACAGATCTTGGAGTTGACTCAGCACTATCTTTCGACCCACACATAAGTCAGCTCTGCAAGGTTCTTTATCTGCAGCTGCGCAAATTAGGACAGATCCTACCTTATTTAACAACGGAGTCAACAAAAAAGCTAGTTGAGGCATTTATACTCTTCCGCCTATACTACAACACTGTGCTAGCAGTATACCCGATGACAACGAATTCAGAACAACGCCGCACGAATTGTCCTAGGATAAACAAGACGGGATTCTGCTACTACTCTCTTGCGCTCGCTCCATTGGCTTTCTAAAAAAGTGAGAATCGACTACAAGGTGGCCACACTTCATCAGTGTATCTATAATAAAGAAATGCCCTTGTACCTTAGCGAACTGATCACTTCAGAAATTCTTAAGAGAGCCTTGCGCTCAATGGACTCAACGCTTATAGTGGTGCCACGTTTCTCCCTCAAAAGCTACGGTCTCAGGGCTTTTCCAATGCAAGGACCAAAGTTTTGGAACTCACTCCCCATTGATCTCAGACAGACAACATGCTACACTACTTTCAAAAAGAACATTAAGACCTACCTGTTTAAAAATGTTAGATAAGTTTGACAGTGGGAAGCGTGGTCGAGAGGCTAAGTGCGCTTGAACTTGGCTTGTCTCGGCTACCTAGAAGGGGGCTCGAGGTTTGACACCCGACTCGGGCAGAGTTGCGTTTTTCTGAGCGCCTAAAGGCAGCACGGAAAACCAACTCCTAGATACCCCCCCCCCACCGGTCCAGAAATGAGATTGGACTAAAGCGCTCTGAGCATGCTATAAGCATGAAAGTAGCGCTATATAAAAGCTATAATAATAATTTTAGCTCTCGTGTTTATGTTTGTAAGGTTATCACAACGAATTGAGCCTACATTTTGCTTGTCAACGGCGCTTTATAAATAAAAACATTAGATTATTATTAGATTAGATAAATAGAGAAGTAGATGATGTGTCGGATGTTGATTAGATTATTACTCCATAGGTTACTAAAAAATATATTTCCACTAAAAAATGTTGAATCACTTGCAATATTCGATTTAAAAAGGTTACAGGCAATGTTTTAAAAGAGTTAAAGAATTATTGCTCTTATTGTTTCTTATTCACTATAGCAATGAAAAGCAGTCTTTTCGGTAAGCTAAAAGGTGGTCGATGGTGCCCCACGCTTTAAATTTCAACTTAGGCGCCAACTTGCCTAAGCTGACACCTGGTTGCATGCGGCTTCCTGAGATGAACTCCTATTGAAAAATCAGAGCAGGAAGGACTAATCCTCCCGTAATGCTCTGGCAAGAAACTTAGCCGTCCGGCGTAGTGCCTCATAGCTACCATACAGTTCGAGTGACTGCACAGACAGGTCCCCCCTTAGCTCGCGGAGCTGGGGACACTCGTACAAGACATGCGCCACTGTTTCAGCGCTCTCTCCACAGTGGCGGCATCGGGAGTCAAAGTTCGTTCGGAACCGGGCAAAGTATGCCCCTATAGGACAGTGTTCCGTTCTGCATTGTGCAATGATCGATTGCTCTGACCTCTTCAGTCGCCACCATGGATCGTCGCGATCTGGGTGACGCATGTGCTGCCAGACACTACGTGCTCTGTCGGATTCCTCCCAGGACTTTAACCACTTCTCATGAATGAGTGCTCGGATTTGTGCCGTTGCTTGTAAGTACGTGCTTGGTGCTTCGAGGTGTGTGGCTGCCATTGCACCCTCCCTTGCGAGGGCGTCTGCCGTTTCATTGCCCTTCACGCCGCAATGTGAAGGCGCCCACTGCATAAAAACGACAGCTCCAATAGCCCGGCGGATGTTATCTGCGGCGCCGACTGCCTCTTCTATTACGGGTGACCCTCCCCCGCCGCCACCCATAACTAGGAGACTGGAGCGAGAGTCGGTGACCAGCACCACTGTAGTGGCGCTAGTTTCTTTTTGGAGCATTCGGGCCCTAATGGCCTCGAACGCTCTAGTTATCCCTGTAAGTTCGGCATCCATGGAGCATGCAGCGTAGCTGCATGGACCAGAGAGCCTGTCTTGTTCAGTCCGGTCGGGGTATACTATAAGGGCCCCATACCCCGATCTATCGGGGTCCCTCATTACCGACCCATCAGTGTAGCAGAAAATGGCATCCGATGGGTAGGATTTTATTGTTGAATATGCCAAATTTTTTAATGTGGCAGGTGGTAATCGCCTCTTGGTGGCTCCCTCTTGCCCTAAAAGGGACAGATTTATTTGTGGGCCCGGCAATCTCCTCCACGGGGGGCACGCACTAATCCTCCTAATGGGTATTCTGTCGGTGGAGAGTCCAGCTGTTTTTGTCAAATTGGCCGCTATATGGAGGAACGATCGCATTTTAATGCGGTTCCTCTCTCTCCACTGACGCACTAAGATTGAGGTGGGTAGCCTAGAGTCGCCCCTTTTATAGCGCTCGTAGGCCGTGAGTACTGCCCTCTCCCTCCTAAGATATAGGGGCGCCACGTTAGTAAATATTTCAGCAGCGTTTGTTGGGCTTGTCCGAAAGGTGCCACTAATGAACCTTAGAGCCTGTGCTTGTACTCGGTCGAGTGATTCGAGGGCAGTCTTGCTAGCGTATACTTGAACTGTATAGCTATATTCGATTTGTGATCTGACTGCCCCGAGGTACAATGTGCGTAGCATGTCAGCTTTGGCACCCCACTTTTTCAGGATGCGGCTTCAGAACGAGACAGCAGGTTGTCACCTTAAAAGGCCGCTGGATACACATGAACAAACAAAAGTTGTTCTTAAAAAAAAATGTTATCCTTGAAATCTTTACAACTAACACAAAAGTCGTTTACCAGAAATTAAAGGGGCTGTCGGGCTATGATCTAGGACAGTGGTTCTCAAACGCTAGTCCGCTGAGGGTCCGCGAGACGACCTTAAAAAGAGGAATATTGTATACAATTATAATAACTTTTTTTGCTAAAAGCCAGTTTAATACGATCGGACACTTTGAAAATAGGCAACTGGCCCCTCTTTTCTGTTTAATATGTCCATTATGAACTAATCAATGACTATTGTTGACGCAGTTTGGCAAACAAACAATGATTAATAACAGTCCTGTGATACAATTTTATTTATTACAGGCCTATCAAGTTACTTATTTCACAATTTAATCAACGCCATTTTTTTAAATTTCTTTGCTTTATCACGGACGACCCTGAGACTCAAGAACACACAGACAGCAGTCTGGCTATTAATAGTTCACTTCTTCTGAAAATTATGTAAGTGATACATTTTGTTTTTATTAAATTGTTTTGCACGCCCAACATTTAGATTATGGATCAATAAACAAGGCGTAAGCATACATCTGTACAGGAGCAAGAGTGTAATGGTGAAGTAGAGACATGATGAACTGAGACACGAGGCCGTAACAGAGGCTGCACCAAGTAAGACAAAAGTAACCTACAAATGCTTCTGGATATTTACAATTCAGATTTCTACCAAATAAAAACAAAGTGAAAAGCCACAAAGTGTCATGTTTCAGTGCGTTATGGAATGAGAGTTTACAAACTACTAAACTGAAGCGTTATCTTGTAACAAATCATAATGTAAAGTAAAGTTCCCCATTCAGTCCATACGGTCTAAAGGGTGGATGATGTTAAGGTCATCTGTTTCTTTGGCCAACGGTTAACGAGCAGAGTGGCATGTGGCCAGTGTCAGGTGGGTTTGCTGTTTACTTATCTAAGGGTGGATATACTTGCATTGAGTTCCCGGGTCCTCCCCACACACACACCTGAGCAGTGTAGACATAGAGTACTAGCATATTAAACTGTGACTTGCTAAACATCGAATAAAATGTTATTCAACTGAACAGTTAGTGAATAACAACAGTTGCTCAACAAGAACAATATATAATAATAACGATACGTTAACTCACATTAGTTAACAACAAGAGCGTACGTTTAGCAATTATGTGAAGAAATGAAGCATTATGATATGAATGATGAATTCTCAATGGTATTCACAAAAGCAAGTACACAAAGTCAAAGTATTTACAATAGATATAGCACATCTTAAGCTCGGTGCCATAGTTCGATCAGGGCTCTCGAAGCCCACTACCCAATGCCATGGATGCACATACCATACCAAAACAAAACACTGATATCAGGCTTGACTACAAGAGTCCCAAGCCTGCGTCCCTAAATAAGAAAAATACGCATTCTTTGTGACCGCCATTCACAAGATTATATTAATAACGATTTTAAAACTACAACGCGAACAGTAAAGCAAAATAAACAAACTTATCCAATACTAGGGAAGAAAACAACAAAAGAAAGGTCCGCCATCAGCACAAACACAACAGAATCAATGACATCAACATAGCGCTTTCCTTAGGAACTAGCGCTCGACAGCCAGGACAACGAGCAACCGCCTTTAAGAATCCTCTAAAAACCCTAAGAAACCCGAAATTCAAAATCCAAGTCTTCACCGAGATTCGAATCGAGGTTCTCAAGTTTGGAAGCCAGCGCGTCCCCATCATAATAAACTAAAAAATAAACCGGTAGATTTCATTAAATGTCAAATCAGAGTATATGCAAATCAGCAGAGAATAGTTAGCAATGTGACAACTGTGAAGGAAAACGTATTAAGGCTTCATACATCGTTGCAATGCGAATACTGAAGATTTAAAGAAAAAAAACAGTTTGATTATGCCAACGGCTTTAGAAAATATGTTAAGTGGACAGACAGTGTCGCGTAGTATAGACAAGTGTCTTTTTCTTTCTCCTAACTGTTTTTTTTTATTTCCTCTAGTTGTAGTCGTAGTCGTAGTACTTGTACGGGGCGAGACTGTCTTGTATTTTTTTGTTTTGAATTGTTTTGCTACGTCACAAAGTCCGGTGACATCTATTGGTCATTCTTTTGTCATGAGGCAGTTCACCCTCTTTGGTTGAAACGGACGGTGTGTTGGCCCGTAAAACGTTCTTTGTCTGTAATAGTTTCTCGGACTTATTATTCAGTAGGATTTTTGGGATCCCTGTTTAGGGTGAGTTATTCGTTTGTGATATCTATTATTGTATGTTGTATGAGGTTGTCATTATTTCTATTTTTAGTGTCGAAGTTGAGAGTATTGTGTTTATTTCGTTTATAGGGTGCCAGTGTTGGAGTTGTGGGCATCGCTTGCCGTCTCAGAAATATATATTAGTTTTTTTCAGTTTTATTGTCAAATTGGCGATCATCTGAGGTCTAACTTTACTATTACCGAGGTTGGCAGTTTTGTGACGCAGGTCGATCAGAGTCTTATCTTATCTTATATAATACAGACGTTACTTCAAAAAAGAAGATGATTACGTCCTACGCGTCATGCATTTAGTCATGCATATTAACCAATGACTTAAATTCTGCCAAGTCACTGGTTTTTCTGGCTAGCTCAGGCAACCCACTCCATGCTCTAATAGCACTAGGGAAGAAGGAGTATTTGTACAAATTTGTCCTAGCATATGGGACGAGGAATGTGCCTTTATTTTTGTGTCTTTCAGAGTATTTTATTAAATTTTGTTTTTGTATTTGAAGATTATGGTTCAGTGTTTTATGTATAATTGCTACTTTACTTTTAAGTCTTCTGTCCTGAAGGCTTTCTAAATTTAGTGATTTTACTAATAGTGTTACCCTAGTCAAATGTGAATATTCGTTTGTTATGAATCTCACTGCTCTATTTTGTGTTTGTTCCAGTTTCTTAATGTTTTCTTGAGTTGAGGGGTCCCACACGGTGGATGCATATTCTATTATTGGCCTAACCAAGGTTAAATAACATTTTAGTTTTATGTTCTTATTTGATTTATAAAAATTTCTTTTAATAAACCCTAATGCTTTGTTGGATTTTTTTATAGTTTCATCAATATGTGGATTCCATGACAGTTTTTCATTTATTATAACACCTAGGTATTTTGCGTAAAATATCTGTGTCTTGTTTTGTTTTTATTGTTCTATATATTATGCAATCGTCTGCAAATAATCTGACTTTTGTTCCTGAACTAATGCAATTTGGTAAATCATTTATGTAAATTAAAAATAGTAGTGGACCCAAGACTGTTCCTTGAGGTACACCTGAGTTTACTGTTATTGGTGTTGGTTTAGAGCCATTTATTATTACAGTTTGTTCTCTCCCTATCAGAAAATCTTTAATCCACTGATGCAGTGGACCGTTAATGCCGAAATATTTTAATTTTTTAAGCAAACTATGGTGGTGAACTTTGTCAAAAGCCTTGGAAAAATCTAGTAAGATAGCATCTATTTGTTCACTATTATCTAAACCTTTTGAAAAATCATCAATTAGTCCTATTAGTTGTGTTTCACATGATCTATATTTCCTAAAGCCATGTTGGTATGGGGTGAGGACATTATGTTTGTCTAAGTGGTTTATGATATTGCTACATATTATGTGTTCTAGTATTTTACATGTGATGCTGGTAAGTGATACTGGTCTGTAGTTTCCTGGATCAGATTTTTCTCCTTTTTTAAATAGGGGGGTGACATTAGCTTCTTTCCAGTCCTTTGGTACTCTGCCCTGGTTAAGCCATGCCTGAAAGAGTATTTTGAACACTAGGGCTAGCTCATTGCTTAGTTTTTTGAGTAATCTAGCTGGAGTACCATCAGGTCCAGAAGCTTTATTTGGTTTGGTGTTGGCTAATAGTTTTTTAATTCCATTTTCTTGTACTACTAAATCTTCTATGTTGTCTACTTGGTTCAAATTAAGAAATATGTCTTTGTCTCCTGGGGCTGAGAATGCTGATGCAAAGTATTTGTTTAGGATGTTTGCTTTAGTTTCATTATCATTATGTATTATGTTATGTTCATCTTTTAATGGCGCTATGCCTGTTGTTTCCATTTTCTTAGACTTAATGTATGACCATAGGTTTTTGTTGTTATCTTTAGATATTACATTGTTTATGTATTCACTCTGCAGCTGTCTGCTTACTTTTTGGGTTAGGTGTTTAATTTTTATATACTTTTTGTAAACTCTTTCTGCCTTGGTTTCTTTAAATTTTCTATATAGGTTTTCCTTCTGTTTACAAAGCTTCTTTAATCTATTATTAAACCAGCATTTATTTATTTTGTTTGATGTGCATTTAGTTGGTATATGATTTTCTATAACGCTTTTAAGATGGTTTTTAATGAAATTCCAGAGGTCATCGACTGGTTGGTTAATGTCTTTTTCTAATAAGAATGTTTGTTGAAAGTTTAATGCAGCTTGGTGTAGTTGTGTTAGGTTACATTTATTCCAGAGTAAGATTTTTCTTTTGGGTTTTGTATTGGCTACTGCTTTTATCTGACTATGTATTTTTATGATCTCATGGTCTGATAGACCAGGGATAATAACATAATCAACTACTAATCCAGGTCTGTTGGTTAAGAAGAGATCTAATGTGGTGTTTAATCTAGTTGGCTTTTTAATGATTTGATCTAAACTTAGGTTGTGTAAAGTTTCTATGAAAAGCTCATTTATGTCCTTAAGGTTTTGGTGTTTATCTATGGTTAGTGTTTTCTAATTTATTTCTGGTAGGTTGAAGTCACCCATAATCCAAAAAACTGCATTTTGATTTGTCTCTTTAAGTGTAGTAATCTGATTACATAGTTCCTGCATGTATTCTAAACTAGAATTTGGTGGTCTGTAAATGCTGCCTATTATAAGGGATGTTGAGGTGGTATTAATTTTACAAAATGTAGATTCTATGTTTTTTGAGTTAGGTAAGGTTTTCTTCTGCTATAAGAGTGTTTTTTATTGCTAAAAGAACTCCTCCATGATTATCACCCCTATCTTTTCTAAAAATTTCATAATTACTATTGAAAATTTCTGCATTATAAATTTCAGGATGTAGCCAAGTTTCTGTTCCTGCAATTATGTCTGGTTTCTCACATTCTAATAAAATTTCTAAGTCTGCTGTTTTGTTCCTAATGCTTTGAAAATTTATTACTAAGGTTTTAAGGTATTTTGGTATTACTTCTTTAGTAGGTTTGTTTAGTGAGGCTGTTGTATTAATTTTAGTAGATTTAGGTTTAACAGGAGTGGATCTGGCTAGTGGTTGGTGAGTTGGTTTTGGGATGGTGTTTAGGATGTTGTATGGGTTAGAAGTGTCCGCATCAAAGGAATCAAACAGTCCTGATGTAAACTGAGGTAACCCACACGGTACACAGTGCCGTGATGCATCTTTGTTGCCTAAGGCATAATACACAGTTGTATTCATATGGACACATGATGCACGGTACCATTCATCGCAGGTGTCACATTGAATGGCTTTCTGTTTCATGGTGCATACTTTTTTGCAGATGTTGCATCTATCTTTAGATCTAGGCCCTGGATTTGACTCTACATCTCCTGCTATTAATATTAACAGTGAAAGGTATTTATTTCTACTGTGTCTGATTGAGAACTTCCATTTGTGATGGGTAATCTTCTTTAATGTTATGGATGTGTATGTTAGGTTATTTTTGAAGTTGCATTGATCTAAAGTGTGATGATTGATTATGACTGTTGTTTCTTTTTAAGTTTAGTGTTGACTGAGGTAGATCTAGTTCTGTGTTCAGCTAGTGTGTATTTAGTAATTATTAGGATAAATAGCCAGAGCAATTTCATGATGACTGTTGTTGATTTTAGTTTTAAAAGGTCTAGTCTAAATCTAGTTTAAGGTTAAAAATGCCTAAGATGGCCTAGGCTAAGTCTAAGTCTAAAGTGAAAGCTAATTTACAATGACAATCAAATGGTTTATTCAAAATATAGACCTAGACTAGATCCAGATCTAATTCAAGATCTAGATCTAATTGTAGATCAATATATTTATGTGTTTAACTAACTTTAACTAACTATATAGAGTATTACTATTAGTTTATAATTAGTAGTATTTGTAGATGATTAGTAGATCTAAGGCCTTAATTAAAGTCTAAGTCTAAGACTGACTAGATCTAAAATCTAAGAATATAAAAATAAATATAGACTAAATAATATTAAATATAATTATAAGGATTAGTTGATTAGTGAGACAAAATAGTCCTAAACTAAGAGTTGTTAATTTGAATTACTTAGTGGGAATAATGCTGAATTAAGTTAAATCTATAATTTAAATATATTAGTTTATTAGTTGAATAGCTTTTTTTTTCATTGGGTTTCTTTCGGGACGAAATGGTGTACATACTATAGTTTACTTGTTTGTTTAACCATGTGAAACCGTTCCGCTTTGGCTCTTCCCCCCCCCCTCCTTTTCTTTTTGAATGGGAAAATCCTGCAGGTCCAACATTTAAAAAGTCATACGCCTGTGCTGTAGCGTTATCAAAAAGGTGCCCTGGTAGAAGACATGCCCAAGGTCCAAGTCTCATACCAATGCATTGATTTACGCTTACGGTAAGAGGTATTCAAATAGTGAAAAGAATGTATAAACATTAGCAAAAAAAAATAATTTTTAAAAATGATCCTGTCGAAGACTTCCTGGTCATGTGGTATGTAGGAAAGTTGTCGCGATAGTACGGAGTTCGAACCCAGCCATCCCCCCCCCCCCCGTGCTGTCTTATGGGGAGTATAACTTCACTTCTAGAGGTTGATACTTGTGCTCCAAGTCAGACGATTTCTCGCTGACATGTGTCCTTTGATTGATGTCAGGGGATTCCCGGGGCCTCGCGGAATAAATGTCGGTAACGAGATTGAGCGTTTAAAGAGCAGTCAGTTGTTCAAAGTGTGCGAGAGTGGAGATAACTTGAATACTCTAGGATCTCTGAATGTGTTGTAGCCTGTGAGAAAAATGCGTTGAACGTGTTCAGTGCAACAGATTTGATTGTCAAAACATCCTTCAACTCCCGATTTCCCACATTTTCTTATTGAAACTGTCTACTCCGCCATGTACCCACCCATCCAATCCAACCTCATAGCAGGAGCAAGGCTTTTATATCTCTATTTCGGTATCTGGAAATTTAGGCACCGGATAATTAGGCACCGGATATTTAGGCACTCGGATAATGAGGCACCCGGAAATTTAGGCACCGGATAATTAGACACTTTTTGACAAGCGAATAAAATTAGGCACCGGAAAATTAGGCACTCCTTAATTAGCGACCTTAATTTTGAAAATCATTTTAAAATGTTAACGTATATTTTATCCTTAGGCTATGGGTTATCGGTGACGTTATAATAAATAGCCACTATAACGATTCTAACTTTAAAAAAGCTGACAAAATGGGAAAAATGACAATCATGAGAATGTGTGGAAACAAATGACTCCAGGGATATTATATAATATAGACATTACAGGATTCAGGGAAGGGGAGGTAGAGAGGATTCTCCGCTCATTGCTTCCCTCCATCACCAACCCCTAAGGTTGACTGGTGAGTTTTTTAAATTGGTGATTATGCAATTTGTGTAAATATTTAGTTGCTAATGTAAATACTTTAGATTTAAAAGTATTATAAAATATATTTATAATGTCGGGGAGTGTTGGCGATAAATATAATCGCAATCGCCCTCTGGTTGTGGAAAAGGAGGGGTTGTACGCTCAAAACGGGATGGTGGTTGGGGGGGGGGGCACACACTCCCAGTTAATGGAGAAAATTTCTCGCAGGTAGATGTAAACTTGGTCGTAAAAGTTACGTAGTGAGTCTTACGCCTACGGGCGGAGGTCAAGGGTATGGTAGAGCATAGTTGCTAAATTTGAAGTCTGGAGAAACTTGTCTCCTTACAGTGGGTATGGGAATGAGGAGGGCTTGCTCTAGTTACCTATAGGGATTAAATGTGTTCATAAATTAATTTAGTATTCATTTTATTTATAACTGCATTAATCTCTATTATCAACACCCCTTTTTATATTATTAATGGGTAACCCCTTTATGAAGATTTATTGTGTGAGTGTATAGGTGTGTTATCTCCTTCAAATCTTTTTTGTGTGGTAATTAATTTTTACCTATACCTACGCATATATTTAATATATATGTACATTTATGTAATATAATATTTATATAAAATATATATGGTTGGACATTTCAAAACGGCTAGAAATCACGATAAAATATGATGTTTTGAAAATAAAAAAATAAAGAGTTTATGGAAAAGACAGATGAGTTGAAAGTTTCTATATTAATTTTTTGGAATATTGGTCTCTTTTCATCTTTTATAAACAGAATACTTATTCTGCTTATAACAAATGAAAATCTTTAAAGTTCTTAATATGATGATTATGTTCACAGTTTATGAAGCAGGCTCCTTTACACTGGCGGGTATCTAAGGAGAAATTGGGTCCCCCTGACTCCCTGTTGATCCTATAAGACTCCTGTCCTCGAAATGTATCAAGGCTTTTCCGCGACATGCGAAATATCATGCTGATGCTATAAACGTATTTATCCAGCTACATCAAAGTCGATTTGTGGTCCAGTGTTAGTGGCCTGTTTCAGCCGGCCACTGTATAAAAGCAGCTTCTGTGACAACTATAAGTCTCAATGTTTGAAAGCTCTTGCTACAGACTACTAAAGTGTTTGTTCCTGTCGTTAATTTGTTAGAGTTCTTTCTGCAACCAAGTGGCGCTCACAGTTGTTAGCCAGAAAGTTTAATGGAAGTACATTTTTATTAATTTTGTTAGTGAGCATTATAGATTGTTATTATTTTGAATTTTATTTAGCATAAGTTAGATAACATTTTAGTAAACTGCTATTTAGTTAATGCCGATTATAAAGCAATAATTAAATAAACCTAATTTAACAGTTGTAATGGCATAGGTCTACTTATATGTAGACCAAACACAGTAAATTGATAAATTCAGAGCATAAAAGCCATTATCTAAAAGCTCATAACATCATTTTTACATTATTTATTGTATACAGCTTATAATATAGATTTACAAAAATGTTATTACACAAACGCTTGAAAATACTATTATATAAGGAAACATTCTGAAACTCAGTCCTCTTATGCTAAAGATGAAGGACAATAATGACATAAAGGGTAGGATTCGTTTCTCATTTTTTAATTTTGCAATGTTCAAGGCGATAACTTAGTCTACTTGTGCCTCCCATAGATGATCATAATTTATAAACATAATTTTTGAACCTGAATAGCACAAAAGTAAAGGTCTTTATAATATATAAATGAATATTGAACGAGGAAACCGAAGTTCACCATGTACATGCATATCTGCATGTAGGTATGTATTTATCCAAGAGTTTAATCAATTAATGTTCAGGAACATTTTGCTGACCGTTTTCTAAGTCGCGATCTAAAGGGCTATTAATAGAATAGTATAAAGTTTATTAGATTTATACATTCGCTTAAAAATGTTTTTTTTTCTGGGGGGGGGGGGGGGGGGAGGAGGGTAAAAAAAAAGTTCCTTTTTAAAAAATAATATTTAGCATTTATTTTGTCGAGGGCAAAATAGTCGCGCTTTAGTGTTTTCTTGTTTTTTCTGATACATTTTCATAGCTAAATGCTGATTATAAAGGAAATAAGTATATTTAATGTCTTATTATATTTTTTATATTGATTTGTTAATTAAATTTTTTTTTTCTGCATAGATGGCAATCTTACCTACTAATAGAGGAAAGCATAAAATTGGCTACCAAGTCTACATGTATACAAAACAGATCTCCAAAGTATCTCATGTACGATGGAGATGCGTGCAACGAAATAATGGTTGCAAGGGAACTATGACTACTAGTCTAGACCTAACTCAGCCTGAACTTGGGAATAGCCACAGCCACGCTCCTGACCCAGCTGCTATGTCTATAGCGAAATGCCTTGACACCATGAAAAAAAAGCGAGTACAACAGAGAGAAACCCGGCCAGATATATCGAAATTGTTTGGAACATCTGACACCCGAAGAAAGGTCTTCTCTACCTTGTGAACATTCCATCAAGCGAAACCTGAGGTATCAGAGAACTAGTCAATGTCCACGGGTCCCAGAGTATCTTACTGATCTATTAATAGATGGCCCATGGGCTATGACTTTGGGGCCTGAGCCAAAACAGTTTTTGATTTTCAATAATGGGCCAGATACAGATAATCGGATAATTGTTTTTGGTTCTGACGAGTCGCTAAGATTACTTGTATCAAGTGATACTTGGCTGATGGATGGCAACTATAAAATGGCTCCAAATGGCTTCCTACAGCTTTATGTCATATGTGTTCCACTAGGCGATACAGCGGTTTCGACTGTGTTTGCCTGTCTACAATCCAAAACAGTAGAAACGTATGAAACTATGTTTCAAGCAATTGTTAATCGTTGCCATGAACTAGATTTAAATCCAGACCCATCGACAGTTGTCGTAGATTTTGAAAAGTCTGTTATTAACTCCATTCAAAGTGTATTTGGGCATCATATACACATACAGGGGTGTTTTTATCACCTTGCCCAAAATACGTGGCGGAAAATTCAAGAACTTGGTCTTGTTACCAAGTATAAGGAAAGTGAAGAATTCAGACAATTCTGTGGCCAGATCGATTCCTTAGCATTTCTACCAGTAAATGACGTTCCAGCAGGAATGGCTTTGCTTCAGAGCCTTTGTGCAGAAGAAGCAATTCCACTTTTGAACTATTTTGATCAGACATATGTTTCTGGTTCAATAGTGCGAAGAAACCCAAGCACACAAACAAATATTCTGTCTCTTCGTTTTCGACGTGTACCTCCCATCTTCCCTCCGCAAGTGTGGAACGTCCATTCGGCTACATTTAACAGTTCACACAGAACTAACAACATTTGTGAAGGATGGAACAACAAATGTTTCCATTTAGTGGGCTATCAACACCCTTCAATTTGGAAATTAATTAAAACTTTACAAAAAGAAGAGGCAGCAGTTAGTGCATTAATTGCAAAGGACGCCATTGGCAATCCGCCATTAAAGAAATACAAAAAGGGTTTTATTGGCCAACAAAAAAGACTACAAAATGTGTGTACTCGATATACGGAAAAAAACAAAACATTGGAACAATTCTTAAAGGGAATTGGCCACAACATAAGATTTTACTAGACTATATAAGACTTCAATCAACTTTGTTTTGAAAATGACTTTGTTTTGTAAAATAGAGTGAGCTTTAAGTATTACACCTTAACTAAAACATTTTTCTTTGGTTTTGTTTTGTTTTCTTTGTAAGTTTTGTAAATAAATTTGCTTATAAATTTTAGTATCAATTTATGATTTGAAGTGTTCTTAATACAATAACAATATTCATAGAACAAAGATTAGTAGCAAGCATAAACAAATTTTATCCCCCTTCCTTTTGTTTTCAGTACCAATTGTTTGCTCTTCTCAATAAAAAAAGTTAGAATTGAAAAAAAAAAAGAAAATAGTCTCATACATGCATTATTAAAAACACACACACACACATAATTAAAACAAAAAATAACATCACTGGTTTCCCTAACTTTCAACACTGCCCAATGAAATTAAACTATCTGCATTTCCCTTGTATTATAAGTTTTATTACTGTATTAATATTATGATGGTTTTAACAGAAATGTGTCTACCGAAGTTTTTGGAAGGCCTATAAAATATAATCCCCAACCTTCCATTTAAACACCTTTGTACTATGCTGATCTTATTTCTCTACCCTTGACCTCGCATGTAGGCTTAAGATTCGCTACGTAACTTTTACGACCAAGTTTACATCTACCTGCTAGAAATCATTTTCTTTAAGTGGGAGCGTGTGCCCCCCCCCAAACGCCCATCCCATTTGAAAAGTACAACCCCTCCCTTTCCCACAAGCAGAGGGTGATTGCGATTATATTTATCGCCAACACTCCCCGACATTATAAAAATATTTTATAATACTTTTAAATCTAAAGTATTTACATTAGTAACTAAATATTTACACAAATTGCATAATCATCAATTTAAAAAAACTCACCAGTCAACCTTAGGGGTTAGTGATGGACGGAAGCAATGCGCGGAGAATCATCTCTACCTCCCCTCCCCTGAATCCTGTGATGTCTATATTATATAATGACTCAAATGTCATTTTTTTCCACACATTCTCATGATTGTCATTTTTCCCCATTTTGTCAGCATTTCTTTAGCTAGAATCGTTATAGTTTCCATTTATTATAACGTCACCGATAGCCCATAGCCTAAGGATAAAATATACGTTAACATTTTAAAATGATTTTCAAAATTAAGGTCGCTAATAAAAGAGTGCCTAATTATCCGGTGCCTAATTTTCCACCTTGTCAAAAAGTGCCTAATTATCCGGTGCCTAAATTTCCGGGTGCCTAATTATCCGGGTGCCTAAATATCCGGGTGTCTAAATTTCCGGGTGCCTAAATACCCGGTGCCTAAATATCCGTAAATATGCGGTGCCTAAATATCCGGTGTCTAAATTTCCTAAATTCCTCTATTTCTTGTTATGCCACGTTCGGAGTTGGGTGTAGGCGGCTTAAGCCTCCCCCCTGCCCCTACTCTTTCTCGCGCGACCCCAGTTAGTCAGTCAAGGTCATAATCATGACTTGGGTGTAGGTCACATGACGTCACCGGGTACTCGGGGCCGTTGGAGCGAAGAGGAGGCAGAAAAGAGGGGGGAGAGTTGCGAGGCTGAGAAAACGGGGTTACAGGGGAAAGAGGTCACGTGCTGCGGTTGAATAAGAGCTCGGTCAGTCTCGGGAACACGACGCGTCGAGTATCGCCAGCGGTGATACATGGGGCAAGGGATCGAGCATTATCATGGCCATCGTTTTCTCTGTGTTACTCTTGTATGTTATTGTTCACTGAATGTACACTGACTGCCAGCAGCATCCAACATAGAAGCGAGTTTGTGGGTACTCTTCCGTGGGAATGTTTATAAGTTATATAGTGTAATAAGTTTGTCTTGATGTTGTTATGTCTGACTTCGACAGATTACTTAGGAGATGCTTGTCTTGTTCGGGCCCTACTAGTCCTAGTACAGTCTAACAAACACAATTACAATAACAGGCGAAGAACTAAGTCCAGGGTGTTGAGTAACTAAAACTTGAACGACGTTTAATGCATAAAGGCCACAGTCGAATCTTTGTCTGTAATATGATGTGGCCACCTTGAAATCCTAAATTCTAATACCATCTGTATAATTATTTATAACATAAGGTAAACCAACACCCACTACCTGTGACGTCACTAAATGTCGCGTTCTAAGTTCTAAGTCCGTTAACTGTGGTGCTAACTAAGACCTCAGTGCCTTACAATAGGTTGTATACCTCTCCCCCCTCTCTCTCTCTCTCTGTATATATATATATATATATATACTAGACATATGTTACCCGCGAGTCTTTATTTGCGCATTACTGTCGATATAGTCACTGAGTGTTTTGTAAATAATTAAACGAAATAATAATGTAATAAGTAAAGCGAATGTATCAATGTAAAAATAGTGTGAATGAAGCTATCAAATCAAAATAGCTAATAGGCTTAAATCCATTTTTTCAATTAAAACATTTGCTTGTAGGCCTACATATATTTGATTAAAATTTGAGATGAATAGACTTAATTTTGTATGTTCATGTGTTGAAGTATAAAATAGATCGAACGAATGTATTAAAAATGCTTTAGAAAAAAAAAATTGAATGTTAAATTGATTTAAATATCAAATGCATGGACAATAATTAGTATATTTATCTGTTAAAGCACAAAACTATCTTTGCGAAAAGAAGTTTTATCATCTTAGAGTTCAATAAGAATTTTAGACCTAGACCTAGGAATAGACTCAGTAGAGAGATGTGTTAATGTGTAACCAATTGGTAATGTCTAATGAACAAATGTTCGTCAGGAAATCAGTAGTCACAGATAAAAGGAACTAATTTATGTAAAAAATGCTTTTGAAACACAAAATTAAAGGTTAATTTTATTACATAATGAAATCAATGGATCTTCTTTTGTATTTTCATGTGTCAAAGTAAAAAAACTATGTGCGCAAAGTGTATTTCTTAAAATTAGATCTAGGTCTAAATCCTTTCGATCTTTTCTCATATCAACATTGTAGACATGGCCTAGATCCATAAAATACTATAGCTGTAATAGAGTCGGACAACTTCTTAAGTTTGTTTTAGGGCTACAATACATACACTACGGTCTAAGTTAGTACCCAAGGAACATTCCTGCCTAGTTTTATCAAGATTGGTCAAGCGGTTTTGATGTCTATAAGTAACATACATACATACATACATACATACATACATATGTAGTGGGGAGGACCTGATATACGGGTTGGCTGAACTTGACCAAGCACCGGTCAGCAAAGGCTCAAGTTGACTTCTGCCCCGGTAGCTGGGATTTGAATTCCTTTTCCTGCTGGCAGCCTCCATTGAAACTTGCTGCTACGTGCCTACTCCAATACCACCTTGTTTGATCCTGCTGTGTTCTTCCTAAGTTCATTGTTTTGGCCAAGCCTGCAGGTAAACACATTTTTACTGTTTCTTGCATATCATATATTCTAGTTTATTTTTTATATAGCATATTGCTACCCATGTTTTGTCCTCCTTGTCGGGCAACTTTGTTATGCATTCTTAATTCTTTACATACAGTGTGAGTGTATAGATTTGCTCTATTTAATTGTTATAGGTTTTGTAAGGAAAAGAAAGAGCGAAGCTCTTCAATGTATGTTAGTTTTATGTAGAACTAGTTGATTTATTTTTTGAAAATTACTTTGTCATTTATTTGTATACTGTTTGTTGGTGTGTCCATATCTCTCTTGTGTTTATAAAAGAGATGATTGGTTCACACTATAGGATTTTCTTTTTTGTTTTTTTGCTAGATCTAGTATTTATACCTGATGTTGTGTTTACAAATTAGTCTGTTCATTTAGGCCGTATAATTATGTTTATTTTATGGTCATTAGTAATTATGTTGTATGTTTGCCTTTGGTAGTTTTATGTGTACATTAAACTTGAAATAAGCCTCCTGACTTGCCTCCTCATTTGGTTGTTATATTCTGTGCCAAACCCACCACAGAATCTTTTGGTGTCAAGAAGTGGGATCCGAAGATACAGTCTGCCATACCTCCCTGTCAGACGATAAGTTGAGCCTTGGACCCTTCCAATCAAGTAGAAGTTGAACAAGTACTTTTTTTTATTATATTGTATCATTTCTAGATATTCATGTTGTCTCTTTTACTTTCAGGAATGTTAAACTAGTTAGTTATCAGTTTCCACCGAGGAATATTCTGGTGATGTAACAGGTCTTCAGAAGTACTGCCCTCTGACAGGCAATAAGGATCCTCTTAGTAATGTTTAGGGCTTTGAATGTGTCTGTGAGGTCAGATGTCGTTATCCCCTTTAATTTTAGACAGCTTCTATAGTCACTTAATAACTAAGCTTAGGTTCCCATATTTTCTTTGATTTCCAATTGCAGTATATCATATACTAAGAGTAATTCGCATTATTATTGTTAGCAATGGAACCAATATTCATTCTCTGGCACTGCCTGGGTAGAGTTTCCTTAGAAAGAAACAAAATTCATTGTAGTCTCCCTTTATAAAAGTCACTGAGGAATCTTCTAGTGATGTGGCAGGTCTGACAGGCCCCGGGTTCGCTGTTCTGCCTCATCGTGGCACCCGGGTGGAAACGGCTATTTGAGGAGATAGCTAGACGAAATGAATGGCAAAACATAACTCCCGTGGGGATGCCCACGGGTAGACGAGAGTCCACCCCTTGCACGGGCGGGGTTGTAAAAAAGTCCTCACAAAAACTGTCACACATCCATGCGCCGTTCCTCAAAGGACCGTTCCATAAATGGCGAGTCCCCCACGGTTAGCTTGGTACAAAGAAGGAAGATGACGGAGGCTCCCAGTGCTCCTAGGCCTTCGGCCATGTGTCGGGGGCTGAAGACATTGGATACAGCAATGCTTTATATAGGCATTGACTCGGGTCGCTCTCAAACAGAACTGTGCATTTGTCACGTCAGTTTTAGAACCCCTGTAATATTTTGTGACTAGTAATCACTGAACCATTCCGTGCACGATTCGCACGAGATTTTGTTTTTTGGGCGGAAGCTGACCACGAGGTGGACAGGCAGTTGATTTTTTGACTCTGGTAAGAGAGGAGTGTTTTGGATATTAATGTACAAGTAGAGTATCATTGAATTGATTTGTATTCAGGACTAATTTTCTTGGATGTATTTTGTGATGGCTGAAGTTGCCAATATCTTTATATTTATATATTTCATGTAATAAAAACCATGTCTGCTACAAGTGAGTCAATTCATTATTTGGAATATTGTGGTCAAAGAGTTCAGCATGTTAGTGTCCTCACGCACTAGCAAATCTAGTGCGCGAGTGAAAGTATTTAGTTATCAGCAAAGAACATTGTAGAGATATCTACAACACAGAGACATTCGCGTCATCACGCCTATAATGAAACTAGGCTGTGACATATGGTGGCCAGTATGTCTTAAATGACAGAACGAACCTACACTCTTTAACAAGTAAATCGTCGATCGTCTACATATAATCTGGCGTAGAAGTACAAAGGACTATTTTTCCAGTATGGCAGCAAAAACAATTGAACGGAACTTAGAAGCCTAACAAACGTTTCTGCAACAACAAGAAATTAACTCAAGTGCCCTGGCTCCAGCAGGATCTCAAATTGATTCCTAGATCTAATTACGTTACCATAGATCTAAAATATAACCAACTAGACTTATAATACAATATCAAGTTGAAGGTAACTTAGCTAGAAACTTCACCTTATAGAGTCATTTTGAACCAATATCTGATGCAGATTGATGATAAACACTAGGCTCATGCATCTTAACTTTTAGAGATCTACTACTTCAACATCATTATACACATAATAGTCCATTTAATTAATGTGTATGACACTGAATACAGTTATGCCTGATGAGCCGCAATCTGGGTGAAAAATTACTGTAGCAATCTCAGAATCTGTCTGTGCTACAACCTGATGAGCCGCAATCTGAGTGAAAATTACTGAAGAAAATCCGAAGCAACCTGTCTGTACTAATCAAGTCCGACGTCATTCAAGTCGACTATTCATCGTGGTGTACGTCATTTGAGACTCACCTAATTATTTGTTCACTGTTCCAGTAACAAATAGTGGTACACTTGGGCACGTGATACCACCATATCGTCTTAACTGACTCCTATCAACATCTTCTGTGAAGAACTCTTCCTAGCTTATACTGCTATTTGAGTCAGTCATTCACTGTTGGATTATCTTCTAGAAGCTCAAGCACTTTGGAGTATATATATATATATACTATTTCTCATTCTAGTCATTGTTGCCCATATGATTTGTACTAAGCCTTTATTGGATTACTAGTTACCAGTGTAATTAATTCTGTTTGGATTATTGAGCTCACTATTAGATATATTACCTTACTTATTTCAATGATTTATTCCATGATTGGATTATCACTGGACAATGGATCTACACTAAGAGGATTGAACTTATCTACATCAGACTACACTAGAAAGCCCCTGTAAGTTTGAATAATAATTGTATGTACTGGTTATACATTGACATAATTTAAAAGTATCCAATAAATTGATGTTGACTATTGAAGATAGTCACTAGTGAGTAACCATTTACATTTTTCATTTTTCTAAGTATTTGTAAGGGTGGCTGGAGAGGGACTATTTTATGATCTATCATAATAATAGGATCTATTAAGGGATATCCTATCTGTTCTTTTACCTTCAATAAGACCCAACGCGTTTGAGGTCATCCTTGTTGGTAGGGAGGTACTAGATCATATTGGGAAATATTTATTAGCTGTTTTAGTCTTGTTTGTGTATTTTGTCAAGAGTATTCTGTTTGTATTTATATTGTTGTTTGTGTGAATCTCTGTATTTACATATCTGTAATTCTCCTGTCCTATTTCTTCTTTTTATTAATCTCTTTTATAGCAGACTGTGTCGTCATTCATATTGTTTCTGTGTTTGTTTTTTTATACATTGTACATATATTTTTGCTTCTTATTAATTTAAATTTTTTTTTTCTATTATAACTGGCATAAACAATAGCCATACATACTTCATATTGAAACATACTTGAACTATTGCATTTGTGAAAAGTATTCATTTAATACATATAATTATTTGAATATATCATTATTAGGAGAGTTCATTGATCTTATATTTATTTTGTAAAAATATAGTGCATCATAACACACTCATTCTCCCAGTGTAATATTTGTAACATATAATATAATACTTGTAACATATTTTTTTTTTGTGCAACTGTATATTTTGATTTACTTCTTTAACTACTACATTGATACATTAACATTAACCATGGCATCATATGATAAAATTCTAGAACTTGTAAAAGTCATGGAATTAGAAGGTGATAAAAAGAGACAATTTATAGAAAAAGAATTAGAAAAGGTAGAAATGAAAGAAAGGGAGGAAAGGGAAGAAAAGAAACAAATTAGAGATAGGGCTGAAAAGGATAAAGATAGGGAAGAAAGAGCTGCGGAAAGAGCTCATCAAAAAGAACTTAAGGACTTAGAAGTAAAACATAAAGAACTAGAAACTAAACAAGAATTAGCTAAATTAGAAGCAGCAAAAATTAATCCCAACATTATTACCCAGCAAACAACTAACAAACCATTCATCTCTAAATTTCATAAATTCAACATTAAGGAGGAGACATTAGAAAATTACCTAGTTCAGTTTGAACATATTTCATCCACCTATAATTTAAATAATGAGGATATGGCAAAACATCTGCTGGCTAATTTATCTGGAGAACCCCTAAACATAATAAGCACACTTACAACTGAACAAAAAAAAGACTACCTTGCTGTTAAAACTAGACTCTTGGAACATTTTGGAAAAAGTGAAGACTATTATAGAAAACTCTTTAAGAAAATTAAACTAAATAAAGATGGAGACTTCAATAGAATTATATTTGACATGAAAGCAAATATGCTTAAGTGGTTAGAACTAGCTAAATGTGACATTAAAGATCCAATTCAAATTTTAGACATGATCCTAATTGACAATGTACTATCTAATGTAACAGACTTAGTGTTTACTTTTCTTAAAGAAAAGAAGGTAAAAACAGAAACTGATCTCATTACTAATTTAAACCTTTTTAAAGATAGCCATCCTGGTCATACCATAGATAAAAGAGACCTACATCAATTAGCCGCAACAGTCAGTACATCAAACAGTAATACTAATGATAGATTTAAATTCTCTAACTCAAAAACTTGCTTTAATTGTGGCAAGAAAGGCCATGTTAAAAGCCAATGCAGACAAACTAATACTAGCAACTTTAGATATAGAAGTTACACTAATTACAATAACCCTAGCAACTACAATAGAAATTATTACAGCAATCCTAGTAACAATAATAACCAATATACAAACTACAGATCAAACCAGAGTGCAAGCCCTAGAGAAAGAAGAAGCCTTAGAAATAACAACTTCTATTACAATAATTATAATACTAACAGACAATCAAGGAGGGACACATACAATCATCAGTCTAACTACAATACTAACTATCAAAACAGAAGCAGAAATAGAGGCAGTAACAATAACAACAATGTTCAAAGAGAAGAAAATGTTGCTTACTTACAAGCAGACATGTCTAAAGTAAATGCCTTTCCATCCTATGTAAATTCAGTAGAGATTAAAGCAATGAGAGATTCTGGTGCAACAACATCAATAGTAAAATCTAATCTAGTCAAACCAGAACAATATTTAAAAGAAACTGTTAAGGTGATCTATGCCAATGTACAAAAATTTGACATATGTAAAACTGCCAAGGTCTGGATTGAATCTCCCTGGATTACAGGCGAGATAAAAGTAGTTGTAATGGATACCCCTGCCCAAGACCTCATAATAGGGAACTCACATGGTGTTAAAGATTTAACAATAAATCAACTAGATTCATGGATAAAAAATAGACAAAAAAATTGGTATCTACATCAACATAAATTAGCAGCTGTACAAACTAGATCACACAAAAAAATAGTGCCAGAGATTGAATTGCCAAATATTCTATTTAATGAGTTAGGAACCACCAGACAAGAACTAATCAAAATGCAAAACAGTGACTTATAGTACAAGATTTGTTAAGCAAAGACTATAACAAAATAAATTTAAACAACCATCATATCTTAGTCAACAACCTAGCCATAAGATGTAATAAAAGCAAAGATAGCACAAGAATTCAAATAATAATTCCACAAAGCCTAACACCCAAAATACTTAAAATGGCCCATAATGATCCAACAGCAGGCCACTTTGGCAAAAAGAAAACATATGCCAAAATTTCAGAAAAATTCTTTTGGCCCAAGATGAAGACTCAAATAAAAAACTATATAGATTCTTGTCCAGAATGTACTAAACAAAAAGTCATACTTAAGGCACCTCTACAAAAGTCAGATAAAGCCCATTGCTTCTGGGATAAAATAGCCATTGATATTATGGGCCCATTAAATACAAGTACCAAGGGAAATAAATATATATTAGGAATCATAGATATAGCAACCAGATGGGCAGAAGCTTTTCCTCTTAGGGATATTAGGGCAGAAGATATATGCACCTCACTAAGAACAATATTCCTAAAGTTTGGATTCCCAAATAAAATTCTATCAGATAATGCATCTAATTTTAAATCAAATTTAAATAAAGCCTTCGCAGAAATGACCAACATCAAACTAGTACACAGTACAATTTATTCGCCACAATCTAATGGTGTGATTGAAAGATGGAACAAGACAATCAAAGAAATAATTTATAAATTAGAAACAGAAGCAATGAATACTTGGGATCAGACTTTAAACTATGCTATTTTTGCTTACAACACTACTACTCATGAAACAACAAAATTCAGTCCATATGAATTAGTTTTTGATAGGAAACCTAAAGGTCCACTAGAACTATGGGCTGATAATATGTTAGACCTAGAGAACTATGAAGAATTCCATCCATGGATAACACAAACAAAACAAAATTTAAGACAGGGAATAAAGTTAGCTGATATAAACATGGATAAAAATTTAAACAGACATAGAGACATAAAAAACTAGAGCAGAAAATTAAGAACATTAAACATAGGAGACCAAGTATATGTCAAGATAGAAAATAAGTACAGTAAAAATAAAAATGAAGGTCCATATAAGATAATAGGCAAAATAAACAACAAAGTGTACAATGTAGACAAAAATGGAAAAGAATGTAAACTAAGCATAGACAAACTAGTAAAATTTCCTAAAAGAAAATTGGAAGAGATAGAAGTAATTGATAGGGAAACAGATTCAATAGGAAATATACAAGAATATGCTGCTAACACTATAACTATTCATACTAACACCCAAGACTCATGTAATGATAGGACCAATATAGATAACTTGATAGGGAAATACAATGATGTCATTACATTGAAACTAGGCTGCACTGATCTAATTCAGCATTCAATACACTTAAATAAGACATTACCATCTAAAACAAAGGCATATAACATCCCAAAGGCCTATGAGGAATTAGTAAAGGTAGAACTGAAGAAATTACTAAGTGAAAACAAGATAGAAAAATCAGAAGTATGCTCTTATGCATCACCTATGGTAATTGTTAAGAAAAAAGATAATAATGTAAGAATCTGTTGTGACTATAGAGAACTAAACAATTGTACTATTATAGATCCTGAACCTTTACCTGATACAGACACTATAATTAATATGTTAAGTAGAGCCTCACTGTTTACCACCATGGATCTAAATAGAGGATTCTGGCAAATAAAAATGGAAGAAATGTCTAAACAATATACAGCTTTCAAATGTATTTTACCTGGGTTTGAAGGAATATATGAATGGAATGTCATGCCATTTGGGTTAGTTAACAGCACAGCCACTTTCCAAAAATGTAATAGTTAACTATTATCAGGAATAGACAATGTAATTTCATATGTGGATGACATTTGTGTTTTCACTAAGTCAGAAAAGGAACATCTAGACACACTTGAACAAATATTTGCTCGTCTAAAACAACATAAAATGACAATTGCTCCCAATAAATTAAATCTTGTAAAGGATGAAATTCAATTTTTAGGCTATAACATTACTAATAGCAGAATAACTCCTACCAAAGCAAACATAAGTAAAATAAAAAATATTAAGGAACCTAAAACAAAAAGGATGTCAGAGCACTATTAGGCTTGTGTAACTTTTATAGGAAATTTATACCTCACTATGCCCAACTAATTCAGCCCTTAGTAGAGTTCACTAAGAAGAAACATTCAAATATAATAAACTTAGATGATAGCAGCAGAGAAGCACTAACCAAACTAAAGGATAAGTTTAATGAGAAACTAGAATTAGGAAGTATTGATCCTATTTCACAACTCCTACTGTACACTGATGCATCTAATAATGGTATAGGAGCATGCCTACTGCAACAGAGTCATATCTAAAACCTATAGTTCATATAAGTAGAACATTATCTAAAGCAGAAAGAAAATATTCAATAATAGAAAAAGAACTATTAGCTATAGTATGGAGCATAGTCAAACTGAAACACTATTTATTAGGAAGATTTTTTACAATTAAATGTGACCATAAACCATTGTTAGCACTTAAAAGAAAAGAACTAAAGAATAACAGAATAAATAGATGGTCATTAATTTTATCTGATTACAAGTTTGACCTACAAAGTATACCTGGTCATGAAAATGTATTAGCTGATTTTTTGTCAAGACAGGTAGATCATGAAACAGATACCAATGAGGACAATGATATTGTACATATCAGTCAAAATATTTTAACTGAATAACTTCATAATACAATTAGAAACGACTTGACATTTTTCAATCAGGTCAAGCTGACATTTTTTTTCTAGTTATCATGTAACTAGGTCATGACATATTTTTGTTACACTTGTATCATTTTATTGGGTCATGATGACATTTTTCCTTTCATTGATGCTATTGTACTATCATTTTTTAATTAATTGTACATTACATATTTACTTATCGCAATTTGAGAATAACATAGTATTAGTAAACATACACAGTAATGTAAACAAGTCTATTGTAAACTGTTGACCTAAACATTTTTTTTTGGAAACTCACAAATGTAAATATTGTTGATTTTTTCCAAGTGGTACACACTTGAATGTTATCATTCTTTATGCTATTCTACTTTAAATACCACATATGTGTGCTAACAATAGCAATTATAGACAATGTCACGGTAACCTTATATAATGGAGACAGAACTTAAAGTAATACTGAACACAAATATACTGGTATAGATGTATGTAAATTTTTTCTTGAACTTTAATAAATTCACTTAGTGTGTCAAATGATACACATTGGTTGTGGTATATTATAGAAATAATTTGATGTAAAATGACTTTAAAATTTTATTTTTTCTTCTCTTTTAATTGAGATGTCAATGTATATTAACAGGAGGATCACATAGCAATTAAACATGCTCATGCAAAACATTTAAATATAATGTAACTTTACTTCAGGAGAATAAAGTCTTAACTTGTATTGATATTTTTTTCAATAACATACTTGTACAGTAGATGTAATCATAATAATGTATATTTTTCTAAGCAAACATTTTGAAAGTTGAACAATGCATTTGTTAATTAGTATATGGAACCATTCATAGTTAGAATGAATGACATAACATTAATATTTATGTATAATTGAGTAAGCAGTATTGAGATGATTAATTAGATCAGCTTCACATGATAGATTAAGCTAATAGACATATATATATATATAGAACAATAATATCATATGTACTTTTGTAAAAGATTTTTTTCAAAAATCTTTTCTAGGGGAAGGGGCGTATGTCACGTCAGTTTTAGAACCCCTGTAATATTTTGTGACTAGTAATCACTGAACCATTCCGTGCACGATTCGCACGAGATTTTGTTTTTTGGGCGGAAGCTGACCACGAGGTGGACAGGCAGTTGATTCTTAGACTCTGGTAAGAGAGGAGTGTTTTGGATATTAATGTACAAGTAGAGTGTCATTGAATTGATTTGTATTCAGGACTAATTTTCTTGGATGTATTTTGTGATGGCTGAAGTTGCCAATATCTTTATATTTATATATTTCATGTAATAAAAACCATGTCTGCTACAAGTGAGTCAATTCATTATTTGGAATATTGTGGTCAAAGAGTTCAGCATGTTAGTGTCCTCACGCACTAGCAAATCTAGTGCGCGAGTGAAAGTATTTAGTTATCAGCAAAGAACATTGT
The DNA here is from genome assembly GCA_036873155.1 of Biomphalaria sudanica. Lineage (NCBI taxonomy): Eukaryota > Metazoa > Mollusca > Gastropoda > Planorbidae > Biomphalaria > Biomphalaria sudanica. The sequence goes on along the minus strand of JAZGLO010002517.1, from coordinate 213,720 downwards.
AGAGATATCTACAACACAGAGACATTCGCGTCATCACGCCTATAATGAAACTAGGCTGTGACAGCGTTCACACAGGTTTTTTTTTTTTACTGTTCTGGCTGGACGACCAAGCAGGTTTTTTTTTCAAACTTAGAGCTCGAAGAGCCTTCGGCTCAGCTCTTACGGACATCAAACGGTCTGACAGGCAACGAGTCTTCTTATGAATGTTAATGGCCTTAAAAATATCTCTGAGGTCAGTTGTGAGTGAACTATTATTTTCTTAATTATATATATATAATTCTCTTCATGGCTCAAGAGTTTGGACAAGAAGAAGTAAAGTAAAGATCACTCTTTTATTTCTGCAAGTCGGACGGACTAGAGTTACCTTACAAAAAAAAAGAGGGGGGGGAGAACAAGTATTCACCAATCACAAAATAGTAAAGCTGGGCTTAACAATGTAATCAAGAAGTCATGGTTTTAGTGACGAAAAATAGAGGGGGTGAGGAGAACAAGTAATCTACTCCTTATTCCCATGCCACTAAAAAGCAGGGCCGGAATCAACCGTTGTGAGGCCCTATGCGAAACGGATTTCGCGGCGCCAAGTTTGGATAGTGATAAGGATAATAAGTGAAATTTAAGAGTTTGTATTAGAAAATAAATTCGTCTTTGCATTTTATTCATTCTTTTTTACGTACAGAATGACTTTTCGAGTCTTGCGTGTAGCGAAGTCATACAGTATATCGTAAGAAATATATTTCCTACATAGATCACGCTTAATAGCAAGAATTACCAAATGTTTAAATCTATCTACGAGAAATGTTGACAACTAATTCTTCATTAGTTAGTTTGAGGCGCAAGAAGCTTCTTTCGCCAGATGACACGATTATGGGTAATGCATAATGCCGTTTTAATTTATCGCGCGTATGATTTTCGTCTTTCATTTTTAATAACACCCAAAAATGACAATTTTTGTCTATATATTTCAGGAGATTTGTATGTTTTCAATAGTTTTAATAATTTCCGGAGATTTTCATGACTTTTTGTATATTTTGCAATTTTAGGAGATTTCAAGGAGCTCCTGGTAAATCAGAAGGCTGCGGGAATTCTGTTATCAGCTATAAAATGGTTTAATTTAATAATTTACACCTAGAATCAGCACGGGTCCACTGCAGTCGCATTGGCCTAAGGCCGGCCCTGCAGATAAAAACTGTATAGGGCACCATGGGTCAACTAGTTTTTTGATATTTTTAATGTATAACTTGAATTAAATATAAGTAAGCTTCTTTAAAACTGAATATAACTTTTATTAAAAATATACATCTATTTACCTGAAAGGAAGTTCTGCAAAAATACAAGTGAAATAATAATTTTAAACAGGATATATCTATAAAAAAAATTAAACCTCTTTTCTGCCTCACGTCTCTTGCTGCTCTCCCCTTTTAAAATTTACATAGACTGTATTTACTTGAATTACGACAGACCACCTCGGGGTTTTGTCAGAAAAAATTTTAGTCTATACAACCAAAACATTCGCCCTACTTTCCAGACAGTTATACGCATATAGACTCTATAACAAAGTTCAAATTTACTACGTGTTTCAATTATGTACGTAGAGTAGGTAGGTGAAAATCCATTTTAGGACTCGAAGAAGGGGAAGTAAAGCATAAATATAAATGTGCAAATGATTTTTAAAGTTTTTTTAAAGATAGATAGATAGCCTTAGTCCTAGTACTACATGGATTGAACAATTTCCATTACAAGTTTTGCTTTACGCCTAATATGTCTAACAACCTTATTTTAAGTTAAGTTCCCCTTTCAAACCATGATGTCTATATGACAGAAGATGTAAAGTTCATCTGTAACAGTGTCCTACGGTTAACGAGGGCGTTATGTGGCCAGCACAATGACCTAGTGCTATTAGAGCATGGAATGGGTTGCCTGAGCTAGCCAGAAAAACCAGTGACTTGGCAGAATTTAAGTCATTGGTTAATATGCATGACTAAATGCATGACGCGTAGGACGTAATCATCTTCTTTTTTGAAGTAACGTCTGTATTATATAAGATAAAATAAGATTCCTTTAGTCAGGTACAACAAAAAAATGTAATCAGAGATTGGATGTGATAGAAATAAAGTGTACAAAAATTGTACCAGAGAGACAGACCTATTGAGTTAATAGAAGCTTTGTAAAATCTGACCAGAGAGACAGACCGAGTGAGTTGATAGAAGCTTTGTAAAAACGCTCCAGAGAGACAGACCTAGTGAGTTAATAGAAGCTTTGTAAAAACTGATGTTACGTATCTAGGCATTGTTTTTTTTTTTCTTTGACCTGTTGCGGTCGAGAGACGGGGAGGTTGTCTGCCCCTTGTGTAATAAGTTTTTTTTTTATTCGTCAAGCCACACAGACAGTGACCGGTCCTTGACCTGTGTGTGTACCTCTGGTTGAAAGGAGGGTGTTTTTTTTTCTGTCTCTTTGAAGAGCGTTCTAGATCTGGGTGTTGATGACTTTCTAGAAATTACGAGAGATCGACGCGCGGTAGATTATATAAGACCGCTCGCGTAACGTTGACAGAGAGACATACGGAGACAGCCGTGAGACAGAATAGCGGAGACATTGCGTGACCCGTGCGTGGTTAACCACTTGATCGTGTAAGTTATATTTTTTTTATGTAAGGCCTTGCTTGCTGTATTGTAATTACATTTTCAAACTCTTGTATTGTAATATTTTTACATGTCATTTTTGTAAAAGGGTTTTGGTCAACACATCAATTCTGTATTAGTGTATTGAGTAAATGTTTATTTTTACTTTCTTGTAACTTTATATTTGATTAAACATAAGTTGATAGTTTACCTTCCGATTTCTTGTGTCATTTTTTTTTTTGTTATTCATTGTAAGTCTTTGATTAAATTCAGACTTATTATAAGTGACACAACTGCTATTCTATTGTCACGTTCCCCTAGGCAAGCCATTTAAAAGTAGAATTCAATTCGTAAATACGTGACAAAAGAAGTTTGGGGGCTCGTCCGGGATATTTTTCTGAACCTATTTTCGTCTTACTTTAGTAATTTTGTAAAGGCGAAGTTGACTTTAACAAAAAATTTTTTTGTGTCAAAGAGTCGGAAGTAAAGTATCAATAGTATTGACCAAACTCTCTTAAGGTTTTTTTTGTTGTACTGATTTTGTACTGTATATTTACATTGTATACATATTTTTGCTTGATAGTTTGCTAGTTAGTCATGGATATTCAGGTTTTTCTTGCAAATCCCTCTGTGGAAGAGCTTGATGCTTTTACTAGGAAGGAACTGGTCCTTATTCTAAACATTTAGGGTTAAAAATAAAATCAAATGCCCTTAAACCAAGAAATCAGAGATAACATTGTAATCCATTATGTAGACGAGGAAGTGTTTTCTGAAGACCTTTTAGAAACCCTTAGACCCGATGAGGGTAAATCAGATTTAGAACTTCAGATAAAATTAAAACAAATGGAAATAGAAGCCCAGAAGGAAATTAAACAAAAAGAATTAGAGCTTGCAGCGGCTAGAGAGCAGAAAGAAATAGAAATGAAATTACAAATAGAGTTAAAAAAATTAGAGTTAGCTGCTAATGTAAGACCAGATTCTTCCCCTGCCAGTCATACTGCTGAAGCAACAAAATTTTTGAAAATAATTCCACGCTTTAATGAAGCCACAATTGACAATTATTTTCCACAATTTGAACTTGCTGTGAAAAATTTTAATGTACCTGGAAACTTTGTGGCCCACTTTGCTGCAAACAGTTTTTGACTGGTAGAGCTGCAGAGGTATTTTGTTCTTTGACCATTGAACAACAAAAAGATTATAATGTTGTTAAGGCCTTAATTCTTAAGGCATATGAACTTGTTCCGGAAGCTTACCGAAAGCAGTTCAGGGATTGTCGCAAATCGGATGGCCAAACCCATGTAGAATTCCTGCGGGAAAAGGAGCGACGCTTTGAGAATGGCTCACTTCCAGGGAAATCGGCACGACTTTGCCAAATTCAAGAACCTAATGCTGATGGAAGAGTTCAAGAGTTGTGTGCGGCTGGACGTCCGTACGCATATAGCTGATCGTGCGAGGAAGATGTGCACAAGGCTGCAGTGTGGCAGACGATTATATAATATCACATCAATTTGCCAAGTATACGACGGATGTCAAGCCAAAACAAGTCAAACAGCCTGAGTCCACTGCTAGCAACTCCATCAAGAACAGCAGTACAAATGACAGAAAACCTACTACAAGTAAAAGCTACTTGTTCCTACTGCAAACGAGAAGGCCATAAAGTTGACGATTGTTGGAAATTGAGGAAGAGAAACGAAAAAGCTCCTTCAAAAGTCAGCGCTTGCACAGTACAGTGGTCGTCGAGGTTTACTCCCTCATCCTCAAGTCATATCAAGAATACCTCGACATCACCTGTTTCAAATGTATTGACTGTACAAGACTCTCCGAAAATGTCTCCACGGTGTTCAAATGACTCAACAGTGAGTTCTTCAAATCATCTTTACGATGTTCCAATGACTCAAACAAGAGTTTTTCAAATACATCAAGCGATTGTTCCAATGACTCAAACAAGAGTTTTTCAAATACATCACCCCGATGTTCCCATGACTCTATCCAGAGTTCCCATAATACATCACCCCGATGTTCCCATGACTCTATCCAGAGTTCCCATAATACATCACCCCGATGTTCCAATGACTCTATCCAGAGTTCCCATAATACATCATTCCGATGTTCCCATGACTCCATCAAGAGTTCCCATAAGACATCACCCCGATGTTCCAATGACTCCATCAAGAGTTCTCCAAATACATCCACAAGATGTTCTACTGACTCAAGAAAGAGTTTCTCCACTGCGTCCTCCTAGAGATGTCAATGACTCCAGCGAGAGTTTCGACCCAAGTCCAGTCTGCATCAACCAAAATTGATGTTTTATTAGAGGATTTTAAGCCTTTCATTTCGGAAGGATTCGTATCACTACCCGGTGGATTCTACAAGTCTACGACCCTATCACCATTTTGAGAGACACAGGTGCCTCACAATCGTTACTTTTAGAGGGTATCTTGCCCTTGTCAAAATCATCATCGACTGGGAAGAGCATCCTGTTACGAGGCGTAGAGCTTGGATGTATAGATGTGCCTCTACATCTAATTGACATAAAGTCAAATCTCATTACTGACCGGTTGTTGTAGGTGTCCGACCAACATTACCATTGGAAGGCATCTCGTTGCTGTTAGGCAATGACTTAGCAGGTGGAAAGGTGATAGCCGAACCCATCGTCACTCAAACACCCGACTTATCTGCCACACCCGAGGAAGACCTAGAGTTATATCCAGCGTGTGCAGTAACAAGGGCAATGAGGTTGAAAGCATCTCAAGAAGAGAACGTTATCAAAGCCAACAGTAACCAAGATGATGTGGACTTGAGCACCACATTCTTTGCTTCTCTTGAAGAAGAACCAACGCCAAATTCTGAAAAGCCGGCATCAACTCGAAAACAGTTGATTGAGGACCAAAAGAAGGATCCAGAGCTCGCCAAACTCCGAGAAACCGCAATGACATCACAAGAGGCAGAGCTAGCATCAACGTGCTACTACATCCAAGATGATATGCTCTTCAGGAATGGAAACCTCCAGGCGCATCCAACGAAGAAGAATGGAGAATATGCCATCAAATCGTGTTACCAGAAAGATACCGAGCGTACATCATGAATCTGGCTCATGACACACCAATGTCAGGTCATCTCGGCATCCACAAGACATACCACCAAGATTATGACACACTTCTTCTGGCCATGTTTGAAGAAAGATGTCATCCAGTACTGCCGATCATGTCATGCCTGTCAGATGGTTGGCAAGCCAAATCAAAAGATCCCTGTTGCTCCTCTGAAGCCGATTCCAGCCTTTGAAGAACCTTTCAGCAGAGTACTTATTGACTGTGTTGGTCCTCTCCCAAGGACAAAAGCTGGCAACCAATACCTGTTGACCCTTATGTGTGCTTCAACTCGTTTTCCTGAAGCTATTCCTCTAAGGAACATAAAAGCATCAAACATTGTGAAGGCCTTAATCAAGTTCTTTACTCTATTTGGTCTACCAAAGTCCATCCAATCGGACCAAGGAACGAATTTCACGGCCAATCTTTTCAAGCAAGTCATGACTCAGTTGGGCATCAAACACTGCATGTCGAGTGCGTATCATGCCGAGTCGCAAGGCGCTCTTGAGCGATTCCATCAGACTCTCAAGAACATGATCCGAACCTATTGCTTTGAGCACGAAAAAGACTGGGACGAAGGAATCCACATGCTACTGTTTGCAACCCGTGAATCCGTCCAGGAATCGTTTGGGATTCAGCCCTTTTGACTTAGTCTTTGGCCATTCGGTGCGCGGTCCCTTGAAATGTATAAAAGAGACTTTGTTGTCACCAACAGCCACTGAAGGACTTTTAGACTATGTAATTAAGTTTAAAACTAGACTTTATGATGCTTGTGTTCTGGCCAAAAATAACTTACAAAACACCCAATCCAGCATGAAACGCTGGTATGATAGAAAGGCCCGTGTTAGAGAATTTTCTCCCGGGGATAAGGTGCTTGTATTTTTGCCCATACCAGGTCAACCCTTGCAAGCCAGATATTTTGGTCCCTATGAAATTGAGACCAAAATTAGTGACCTCAATTACACAATCAAAACCCCCTGACCCGTAGAAAAAGACTCAGTTATGTCATATAAACATGCTGAAGCCTTATGTATCTCGGCCAGATCACTCAGAGAAGAGTAATTGTGTTTTAAATACAGTCAAAAGTTGTTCAAATAGCCATGTTTCTCCTATTGATGATGATATTGTAAAGGAGAAATATGGACAATACAAAATACCTAATTCTGTTGTATTACAGAATTGGATGTAAAACTGTCTCATCTGTCTTCGACAGAACGGCCAGTTATCATGAAGCTCATTAATGAATTTAATGACATTTTTTCTGATGTACCAAAACAGACTAATGTTATAATGCATGATGTAGATGTTGGCGAGGCTACTCCAGTCAGCAGCATCCTTACAGGGTTAACCCTGAAAAACTTGCCATACTTAGGTCAGAAAATCAAGTATATGCTTGAAAATGACCTCATTGAACCAAGTTCCAGTAGCTGGAGCTCCCCATGTGTCTTGATACCTAAACAGGACAAGACTTATCGTTTTTGTACAGACTACCGTAAGGTAAATGCTGTCACAAAGACCGATTCGTTTCCTATCCCTAGGATAGACGATCTCATAGATCGTATTGGTGACGCTAAGTACATCACCAAAATAGACCTACTTTCAGGTTATTGGCAGGTTCCCCTGACTGATAGGGCAAAGGAAATCTCCGCCTTTGTCACCCCTGATGGTCTGTACCAATACAAAGTGATGCCATTTGGCATGAAGAATGCTCCTGCCACTTTCCAGAGAATGATAAATGCCCTGCTTGCTGACATGGAGAATTGCCACGCATACATAGATGATGTAGTAATTTTTAGCCAAGATTTTTCTAGCCATTGTAAACAACTGCATTGTCTTTTTACTAAACTTTTACATGCAAAATTACTGTAAACCTGAGTAAGAGTGATTTTTTGCCAGGCTTCCATCCAATATTTAGGCCATATTGTAGGACAAGGCCAGGTGAAACCTGTAATGGCCAAAGTAGAAGCTATCCAAGCTTTCCCTATCCCTGCTGATCGGAAACAACTCCGAGATTTTTTGGGAATGTCTGGATATTATAGAAAATTTTGCGAAAATTTTGCTGTCATTGCCAGTCCTTTAACAAACCTCCTGAGAGAAGAACGTCGATTTACTTGGACGGATGAATGTCAGAAAGCCTTTAACCAGATCAAGCAGATATTATCTAGCTCTCCCATTTTGATGGCTCCTGACTTCGGAAACCTTTTAGGTTAGCTATTGACGCCAGTGACACAGGTGTTGGGTCAGTCCTTTACCAAGAAGATAATTTCCAAGTAGAGCATCCTATTTGTTTCTTTTCCAAGAAATTAATAGACATCAAAGAAATTATTCTACTATGGAAAAAGAATGTCTTGGGTTGATTCTTTCTATACAACACTTTGATTTTTATATCAGTGGGGTCCAGATGGCCACTGGTTGTATTTACTGACCACAATCCCCTTACATTTATCCACAAAATGTCTGGCAAGAACCAACGACTTCTCAGGTGGAGTTTATTTTACAAGAGTACAACCTAGATCTTAAACACATAAAAGGCAGCGAAAATGTTATCGCCGATGCCTTATCTAGAGTGTAAAAAGTATTTTGATGTATATTTTTTTATATATATCATGATAAATACATTCTGTAATGTAAATATTTTTTGTAATTCTAAAAAGATTTCCATTTCGTGGAAATGTAAACTTTTTATTTTTAGGAGGGAGGTGTTACGTATCTAGGCATTGTTTTTTTTTTTCTTTGACCTGTTGCGGTCGGAGAGACGGGGAGGTTGTCTGCCCCTTGTGTAATAAGTTTTTTTTTTTATTCGTCAAGCCACACAGACAGTGACCGGTCCTTGACCTGTGTGTGTACCTCTGGTTGAAAGGAGGGTGTTTTTTTTTCTGTCTCTTGAAAGAGCGTTCTAGATCTGGGTGTTGATGACTTTCTAGAAATTACGAGAGATCGACGCGCGGTAGATTATATAAGACCGCTCGCGTAACGTTTGACAGAGAGACATACGGAGACAGCCGTGAGACAGAATAGCGGAGACATTGCGTGACCCGTGCGTGGTTAACCACTTGATCGTGTAAGTTAATATTTTTTTTATGTAAGGCCTTGCTTGCTTGTATTTGTAATTACATTTTCAAACTCTTGTATTGTAATATTTTTACATGTCATTTTTGTAAAAGGGTTTTGGTCAACACATCAATTCTGTATTAGTGTATTGAGTAAATGTTTATTTTTACTTTCTTGTAACTTTAATATTTGATTAAACATTAAGTTGATAGTTTACCTTCCGATTTCTTGTGTCATTTTTTTTTTGTTATTCATTGTAAGTCTTTGATTAAATTCAGACTTATTATAAGTGACACAACTGCTATTCTATTGTCACGTTCCCCTAGGCAAGCCATTTAAAAGTAGAATTCAATTCGTAATACGTGACACTGACCAGAGAGACAGACCGAGTGAGTTGATAGAAGCTTTGTAAAAACTGACCAGAGAGACAGACCGAATGAGTTGATAGAAGCTTTGTAAAAACTGACCAGAGAGACAGACCGAGTGAGTTGATAGAAGCTTTGTAAAAACTGAATAGAGAGATAGACCGAGTGAGTTGATAGAAGCTTTGTAAAAACTGACATATTGTCGGTTAATAGTTAGAAGGGTAAAATAAAAGTTTTAAAACTTTATTATCATCATTATTTCTACTATTCTATTTTTAGCAGTTTAGGAAAATGCGGTGTATTTTAATTAAGCTAAAATTAATATTAAAGCAATACCTTGGATTTCAAAAAACTAAGTTTGCTGACAGCGTAATTACAATTTTTTCAAGAGAATAACAAAGGAAGATATGACAAGAGATAAAGTCCCAGAAATAAGAGAACTTCCTCTACACGCAGCTTGTGTTACCATGTTGTACTCGCGCTGTGTACAACTGCTGTCTGCATCCAGACATGTCTTTGAAGAGATACTTAAAAATTGCATGGCTTCACAATATCTTGAAGACATACAAATTTTTTACCGTGTTGTCTTTGGCTATACAGCTTGAAATTTGTGATCTACATTGCTGACTACTCGATAAAAGAGCAATGCTAACGTTTTCGCCAGCAGTATTCTCGACTGTTGTAGAACTTATTTCACAAGCAGCATTTCTCAATCTGAAGTACTCGGTCAGAGTACAGCCTCTGTTTTCGACAAGACAAATCAAAAACGCGAAACTTGGTGTTGAAGAAAATCTAATGGCTTCACAATATTTTAGAGACATGTATAAATTTTAGACCGCGATATCTAAGGCTGTACAGCTTGTAACTCGTTATTGACATTGTTGACTGGTAGACACAAGGGCTGTCTCCACGTCTTTTTTGGTACCATTATGGTTAGTTGTTAAATTTGTTCCACAAGCAGCATTCCTCACGCTGTCGTACTCGCTCTGGTTACAGCCACTGTTTATGACCAGACACGTCTGAGATGAAAAACTTGCAGTTGAATATTGCATGGCTTCACAATATTTGGAAGACGTACAAATTCGTGACCGTTGTATCTCTGACTATACAGTTTGAAATTTGCAATCTACATTGCTGACTACTCGATACAAGAGTTATGCTAACGTTTTCAGCCCTATCCAAACCAGTAGTTGAATTGGTGCCACAAGCAGCATTTCTCAGTCTGTAGTACACGGTCAGAGTGCAGCCATTGTCTTCGACCTAGCAAGTCAGAGAAGCGAAACTTGGCGTTGAATATCTCATGGCTTCACAATATTTTGAAGAATAGTAAAAAAAATTAACTGCGCTGTTTAAGACTGTACAGCTTGTAACTTGTAATTGACATTGTTGACTGGTAGAATCAAGAGCTGTCTCCACGTCTTCGGAAACAACTTTCCCTAACAATCCCAGAACAAGTGCAAAGTAGAGCATTCTTTGATTTATGTTCTTTTTTTATATTTAATTCTGCGAAGAAGATAAATTGAAAAAATGAAATTTATTTTAAAATTCTTTTATTTCATTATATTAATACTCACTAATCGAATTAAATCTAAGAAATCGGAAACACCACGCATAGCACAATTAAACGGAGAAGATAACTTAACACGTAATGGTAATGAAACTAAAGCTAACATCCTATATCAGGGGTTCTCAACCTTTGTATCGCGACCCCTTTGGGGGTTGAATGACCATTTGCCTGGGGTCGCCTAAGGCCATCGGAAATTTCGGTTTTGCGTTTAATTTACATTAGGATTTTGTTTGTTTTTAGTCATTTCTTATGTGTTGTAACAAACACATTTGTACCATGGATGGTTTAGGGAGACATGTTTAGAAACATGAACATATTATCAGACGATACAGAGGGTACTTTTAGTGAGTGTAACATCATTGCTTGAAGGTAGACATATTTCTCCACAAGTAGTTACCTCTGTTTTCAAATACTTTGCTTAACTCCATTGAGGAATCTAACATTATTTCATTGGTGTAGATTAGTCTTAAAACTATTAATGAAAACTATTATTACCTAATCGTTTTTTAGTTTATGTTATTGATGGTATTATATTCATATGGAACAATCCCAGGAACATGGATCTCCATCAAAAGAATGTTAGCAACAAATTTTATGACGATTTTTTGCGGCATGGTTTTATAAAGTCAGAGCAAACTGAGACATTTAAACTTTGGCGATAAGAGAATAAATGAAAAACTGCCATGGAATCCCCATATTGATGAAACTTTCAAAAAATCAAACCTAACCCTAACCTCTTTTGTATATTAATTATTTTTGAAGTAACATCTGTGTTATATAAGATAAGATAATATAATCAGCTTACATTGTAATTCACTAAATAAACAATCCCCTAGCCTAGTACTAAAGTTATGTGTTGTCTAAGATGTGTCGCTTAACTCTATTTCTCTTTCTTTGTTTCTCTCTCCTACTCTCTCTTTCGCTCTCTTTCTATTGTTTTAACAAAGATAAGCTTCTATTTAACAACATTGAAAACTTTCATGATAAAATCGTAAAGTTTCTTCTTTTGCTGTGTTAGCTCTTTAAATATTGTTTTTTCTGATTTACTTGCTGTGTGAGGTATTGATTAAAATCATAGACATATATATAGATAGACTGACTAGTTTAAGAGTTAGTAGTAGAAAGTATTAGACCTAGTTATTACAAATATGTCTATGATTATGATACAAAGGCAAAATATTGGGAATATGGCAGTTTTGTACTTTTCAAAACTAAAGATCATAATTATATATTGGTTGAAATGTTAGTCCTAGAATTTATAGCTTAATTGCCGCCATTTTTTTTTCACATAGATATAGTACATAAAACATATTTGACTTCCCCCAAATAAAAATAACTTCCTACTTCCAGTCTATATTTATTTATGTCTATGATTGAAATATATAAAATGTTTTTAAAAAACCTTTTTAATATTTATTTTTTGATACATTTTAAGGAACATAGAATGTTATTTCAATATTTAAATAAAATTTTGCAGTGTGGCCTGAACTTTCAAAGGACTGACGCAATCTAAGTGTATACTAAATTATTAAATTAAACCATTTTATAACAGATTATCCGCGGCCTCTTGATTTACCAGGAAAATTGAAAATTAATTTTTAAAGGGAGGTAACAGAAGATAGTATGCATCCCGGATTTGAAATCATTCATCCTGATCAAACTTCCCCAGAAACATTGTTTAAGTTTAAGAGGCCTATACACTATTTTTTACTTTTATCTAGCGATAAAAAATCTTAAAAACAAAAAAAAAGCAAAATCACTACCATATATATATCTCAATATTTTTTTTTAAAGAATTAACCTTAATTCACTAATTGGTGATTTTTAAAAATTAATTCAACAATTGTCATCAACTATGGATGATTATGCAAAATTTCAACTTGATCTGAGAATGGGAATTGAGAAAAAAATGGGACACAATGAAAAACTAAAGTAATAAGGGAAATAACTTCTTATAGACAACCACTTGTCTCAATAAGTAGCATTTATTTCCCTTTTTGGATACAAACAAAATAATTAACTAATAGGCTTTAATTGTTTTTTTTTTCGATTGATTCATGTTTTATTAGGTGCAATAAATAATTTTGTAAATTGTACACAAACTGTACCAGACAGACAGATTGAGTTGATATTTTTTGTTATAAACTATTTTTAGATGTTTTTTTTCTAGCAACAGTCAGCTGTAGAAAGATCTCCATTGGTATCATCTATCCAGTATATCCATTCAATTTACTATAAGCTGTAACTGGTTAAAATAGCTGCAACGTCTCCTTTTGCAACTTTGAAAACCTTTCTTTTAAAAAAAAAAAAATATGCAAACTGTTTTTAACTATTCATAACATAGAAATATGATATCCTTTCTGTGCGAAATGTAAATTGTAAATATATCGAGTGCGGTAGCAATGTCTTCGTGTTCCGAGATTAAGGGTGAGTGCAGTGTTGCAAAGGGCTATGCGAATCCCCTGATGCAATTTTTCCCCACCTGATGCAAACCAGGCTGTCCTCTTCATGGATCCATTTGTTTTCTGGACGTCTTCTCTGCCTGCCCTATACAAGATCTTTCCACTGGGCCTTAAACGTGTGTTCTGCGGCCTTCGTGAGAGCTCTCCAAATGTCTGTTTTCAGAGGCTAGGACTTCTGCTCGCCTGAGACGTGTACGCTTTTGTTGTCTAATGGTATGTGGCCAATTCGTGTTATTAAGAATTGTATGTTAGCCACAAATCTACTGTCAAAATAATTTTGTATTGGAAAAAAGATACTCTCCTTACGCCGGCCGTAAATTGTACTAAGTCTAGCATTGAACGTTATCGTAGTCTATCAAGTACATTTTGTCTGCAGGAAGAAATGATAACGTTAGTAATGCTTTCACTATAATTTGGTTATTCATATGTGAATCATTTTTCCTGTAACGTTTTGCTCGTTAAGTATTCAAATCTAAAAAATAATTGAATAGCATAATTAAAATGGGGTAGGGGTCAGGTGGATAAGTGGTTACCTGACTTTTGTTGGGGAAAGCAAATGCGGATAGTCGTTGTGCTGGCCACATGACAACCTGCTCGTTAACCATCGTCCAAAGAAACAGATGACTTTAACATCATCTGCCCTATAGATCTCAAGTTCTCTTTACCTTTTTTTTTAATAAGAGAGAAATTGATTTCAAAACCTTGTTTTCTTATTAATTTCATACGATTCTTACCAATTCTATGCTAAGTGAGAGGATTTATACAGTAATCCTACACCGTACACCAAGAAAAAAAGATAATTGCTTTAACTATGTTCTTTTTTTTTTCATTGTGATAATCATTCGACGGAGAAGTTCAGCAAAGAGCATGCTGCCAGACGTCAAGTTTGAGCAGAAGACATCTGGCAGACGTGAGCGTGTACAGTGAATAATAGATGGTAGACTTCCATAGGACACGTTGTATAGAGATCTAATTGAAGGCAGGGAAGGCCTTTCAATCTTAAGATATTCTAATGTATGTACGCGACATTGAAGCTCATTAAGATTGATGTCAACAGATCTGAGAAACAAGAAGAACATGTTTACATTATTTTTTTACAAAAAGCTATTATTAAGCGTACTTGTAGCATTTAGTTTGGATCAGTTCTGTAATTAAATTTGTCATAGATAACAATAAAAAAGCATTTATGAAAATCAAAAAAAGGGAACGGCCTGAATTCGAACTTGTGGGTAAAGCCTTCTCAGGCCCACTCGGTAACCACTCTGGTAAAGAAGGGTCCTAAAATGGAAAATTGTATAGTTATCTATAGTTTCTATTTTATGTTTGTGTTAACTAAGCATAAGGAGCAGCCTGATATAAAGGGGACTAATTCAGAGTATACCTTCACTTCAGTCAAGTATTATTTCTTTCCCTTGTTTGAGACACCAAACAAAGTAATTTATTACCACTAGTTAATTAGCTCATTGGTTGAAAAAAAATATTGATTCTTGTGTTGTCAGGTAAAAGAAATAATTGTGCAAAATTTGATCCGAGAATGGGTGTGGGAGAAATAACGTGTACAAAGTGTTACCAGACAGACAAAGTGAGTTGATAAAAGCTTTGTACAAATAACAGTAGCTTGGACATTGAGCGACTAAAGAACTTTGTATAAGTCTACAGACACCTTCGAGACCATGAGCAGTATCCAGATTTTTGTCAAAAGCGACATCATCAGAAAACTTAGCTGACATTCCTTAGGGGCCTACAATCTTATTTTCGTTTAACGAATCTCGACCCTGGCGGTGTTAGAAAACGAGTTAGTTTTCATTTTAGTAATTATTGTTATTTCAAATAGATTGTGAAAATGTAAAAGTTTTCCTTGGATATTAAGTTACAGCTGTGTCTTACAAATTCTGTCCCAACTGATGCAGAAATTTTGTTGTTGTTGTTTTTGTCTGCTGGGGAGTTCCGTTTGTGCTTATCTTAGGGTTTTAAATTTTTATAACGCAGTTATCCCATATCCTCTGCCTTTTGAATTACCCTTTGCTTGTAATAAAATGACAGTAATAGTATATTTGAGGCCTATAATGTAATTTCCTGTCCCTGAGCGCCTTTGTTGTATTGTTTTACATTTTATACCTTTATATGGGATTGTGTAGTGGAGATTTTCATTAAGTGGAGGAAACTCTAAACATGCCAAAGATTTTTCGTGTATCCGGTCTCAGAGTATGGAGGTATAAACTATACATGTTTAAAAGTGAAAAAAAAGAAAAATATTCTAGCACTTTTTTGTAGAACTGCAAACAAGGAGTGGGTTCCTATGAATAACTTAGTGAATACATCTTCAACACGTCTATTTAAAAGTTTATAGGTTTACTTAAGTTTACGCGGCTGTTATTAATTGCTTTTAGAACTCACATTTAATACTCGATCTGTTTTGTTGTTGTTGTTTTTCTGCCTGACATAGTATCTGTAATTTGAAGTGTTATTTAAATCTGTTATTTAAATCTGTAATTTAGATCTGTAATTTGAATCCGGATTGTGCAAATGTTCTTTCAAGCGTAGCCTGCTTTTTGCTACTATAAATTATAGCATAGCTGAGAAGCACACATAATACATAAACACACAATTAAAACACAAAAGCACACTCACACACTTGTTTATACACATATACATACATAGAACCTATCCACCCACATACATCCACTTCTAGGAAGTCGTGCCTCCTTTTCGAGGCTTATTTAGAAACACAGTAAGAAGGGGAGATGGGTAGGGGTAGGAGTCTCTCGAGCTGTGCAACCTACTGTTCTTATAATATTGGTGTACTAATGGGGGTGGGGTTTGGAGGGATTTCCAGCGGTTGGGGTTGTAACCCCAGTACCTGGCTACCCCCATGCTAATAAATGAGATTTAGTTTTATATTGATAATAAGACAAGGGTTTGATGAGTGATATTGAGAAGGAGTTGTGTGTTATCTTTCTAAATGAGACATACGATAGTCCAATAGTCATAGACGGTTATTGTAATGTACAGGAAATGATATTATTATTATTATTATTAAACTCCAATTCTCGATCAATAAATAGTTATACATTTTTTCGTGGAAATTCCGATTAAAAAAAGAATGATGAAACAGTATAATATTTGACAAGCCTATCTAAAAATTTAATGTTGTAGCTAGGATGTAAATACAGCCTTGTATCCGTAAACGCGAGTGTGATCAATATACTGTATTGAACAACGTAACATAAATTTAAAAAAAATGGTATCAGAAGCAATTTGCTGTGGAAAAAAACGAGAATCCATCTAACTGTGACTGAACAATGCACCACTTTATCCGAGATATATGCCTGAGGGCATTACATTGTAATCACATTATTCAAATCTTATTAGCATCTTATGTTACAAATCTACCTTAGGGCAATAGATATTCTGGTTAGAAGTTGGGGTCCTTATTCTTCATTGTGTTCATTGCTAACTCTGGTAAAGAACGATTTAGTCTGTTACAAGTTATGTTATGTGTTGTGTTATGTGTTATGATATTTAACAATACCTCATCTTGGTCCTTCGGAATTGATCTACCTTTTGATAGAGCCTGGGGCTTTCTGGACGACAATGGAAAAGTACAATTCAAATAAAAAAATAATAAAAGTTATCCAAAACCTCTATAAGCAGGCCACTAGTGCAGTGTATTTCAACAACAACATTGAAGACTGGTTTAAAACCACAGTTGGAGTGAGACATGGCTGCCTACTCTCTTTTCAATATCTTCCTTGAAAAAATAATGGAAGGCTAAGAATGTTATGTAAGCACAATACTTGACACCGCAGAAGAGCTTCGACACTAAAATCAGACTGCTGCGCTCTCTGGTCACGGCCACATTATTATAAGCATGCGAATCTTGGACACTGATTGCAGATCTCGAGAAGAGAATCTAAGCAATGGAACTAAGATGCTACAGAAGGTTCCTAAGTGTCATAAAGACCGCATCACGAATGAAGAGATTAGAAACAGGATTAATACAGCAATATGACCTCACGATGAACTGTTAACCACTGTCAAAAGACGTAAACTTAAAATATATGGCCATGTCATAGAGTCCTCATGGCTATCAAAGACCTTTCTTAGGGGTACAGTACCAGGAAATAGAAGAAGAGGAAGACTTGACACTGCGTAAGAGCTTAACAGCCTTCGACACTAAAATCAGACTGCTGCGCTCCCTGGTCACGTCCACATTATTATAACCACTCTTAAGAAGAACATTAAGACCTATCTGTTTAAAACCATTTCAGATTAACTGTCATTTTAGCTGTCGTGTTTGTGTTTGTAATGTTATTACAGCGCCTTGAGCCTACATTTTGTTTGTTAACAGCGCTTTATAAATAAAATTATTATTATTAAGACAGAAAAAGTGAACATCAAAGAATGGACAGGCCTGTCATTGAATACAATTTTATCAAAGACAGAAGAAAAGCAAGGCAAACGACACTAGCTCCAGCTGGAATAACCTACCCAGTGTGCGGCCGAACATTCCGTGGTCACATAGGTCTCACCAGCCACATGAAGAGGCATAAAACCCCAGTACAAAGCTCTCAGCCCCGTGGATGACAAAGTGGTCATCATCGAACCACAATTGACGAACTGTATATAATTATTCAAGACAAAGGCCAGATCGGAACGGATAAAAGCGATTGACAGATCTTGTGTGGTGCTCTGTTCATCAGACTAAGGGATTGGTGAAGTTGAAACACGTTTCTGAAAAATACACTAAATAATGAGCAGCCAATAGTTTTAAGGTTCTCTTTTTAATCATTCTTAATACTAAAACGTTATTTAAAAACACATACACAATTTCAACATAGTGTCAACTTTGTAATATGATTAGTCTCTTTACATGGCGATTAGGCAGCACGATGAATTACTTGCAACTTTTAACAAAACGCTAATTAAAATTGTATGGCCATATCACAAGGTCTTCAGTGCTTACCTTTCTTTTGGGAACATTTCAAGAGGAAAAAAATAACAGAGCAAGAGATGGGAAGACAACATTAAAGAATGCACAGGCCTGCCATTAAAAGAGATTCTATTCAATGCAAAAGACAGAGGAGTGGAGAAAGACGCTTGACAGATCATGAGTGGTGCACAAGCGGTTTAAAAAGTTACCGATAGATGAAGGTGATTCAAATTCAATCGTATTAACAAATACCAAGCACACACATTTTTCTTTGAACAAATTTTATCCACTTTCAAGAGCAATAAATAATCAATAGTCATGCATTTTCAATATGCTAATGACAAAACATCAATTGAGCAATGAATTACAGCTCAACTCATGACCATATTTGTGGGAGGCCAGACGAAGCCATTGCCAAGAGCGGAACCTCAACAGTAGAGATTTTAAACATACAAAACTAATACAACAAAATAAGTGAAAGATAAAGATTTTTCAATGTAAAAAAATGTCACCTTTGAAACAGGATTTGAGGACATGATAATAATATCATAATTAAATATAGATAAGATAAGATAACTTTATTGATCCAATCAAATGGTAATTCCGTTTGACCACAATTGACAACATCACCGTAACTACTGTACAATAATAGTATAGATGAAAAAGTCTGCCCTTAGTGACAAATTTATAACTAATGTAATGAAAAAGGTCATAAGTATCTAGAAATAATTTAAATGTTTAAACAGTGTTGCTCATTCACTTGCAAATATTCGTTAAAAGTAATATTCTGCTTTGAAGTTTTGATTTTACACTATTGCTTTCGTGTTAAGTGATTCACATCATCTAAGTGTAAATCTTTACTTCTCAAACACAGAGAGTGAAATCTTGACTTCCCAAACAGAGAGTGTAATATTTACTTCATACTTTTTTGTAATCATGTTCTAGATTATTTTTTTGTTAGTTTCGTTTGTCAATAAAAAGATGGTTAACATTTTTGTTTCTGTGTACAAACTAGCAAACGTCTACATTTCAATACAATCCTATGGTAGACAGGATCCTAGATAGACAGTGGTCAGGAACTCAAGGCTCAGAAACAGAAACCAAAACAAAAAAGTTCTTGCATGAGGAGAACTTTGAGACAGGGGTTTTAAAACTGAAACTGAAACGACTACAACTAAACCTAATGTCATTTCCAAGAAACTGCAGGTGTGTTTTGAATTCATAACCTAGTTTGCTCAAGCTATTACAATGTCAGTTTCTGGTCCAGGCACGTCTAGTTTAGTCTTTGTGTGACTCACGCTATTGGTAGTTAGGCGATGGGTTTTATTGCTTCCTTCCCTGGTGGGGAGGGGGGTTGAAAGCATGACATGACAACTGTTCAATCAGGAAAGAGTGACCCTGCACATAGTTTCTTTTAATGCAGTGATATTTTTGACCCGCCCCGCATCACTTTGAGGTCAATGCTCCAAAGTAATTCACATTTTTAAACGCAAAAGCCTCTCCCCCCTCGAAGAAACACACACACATGTACATTTTCACTATTTGTGTGCATGCTTCTCTTATTTAACTAAACACACACACACATTTCTCTTCGAACAAATTGCGTCCACTTTTAAGAACAATAAGAAATCAATAGTAAGACACTTTTAATATCTCAATGATTAAACAACAACTGAGCAATGAGTTACAACTCCACTCTTGGCCATATTTAATGGAGGGATTACAGAGCTACTGACAAGACTGGGGCCTCCACAATAGAGAGTTTTTTTTAAATGCCAAAACTTGTACGTTGGTTTTTTGTTTGTATTTTTAAACATTTGTGACGCATTTTTACCAGCAATATTTTCAATCTTGCAGTTGGCAACACTGTCGGGTAAAAATGTATCCGCTTGTAGTATACTCGTAATGTATCAATGTAGATATGGATTGACGGCTGTCCGTCATCCCAGGGACCTACCCTCCACAAACTGAAACATATTTTTGGGACAAAAACATGCATATTAATTTTTTTATGCAAGGAAAATGAGTTTTAATTTGCAAATACTCTTTATCTTCTTTCTAAAATTCGGAGTGCTTTTAGATTACTGGCCATTACTGGTTAGACCTCGTAGTTACCTCAGAATAAAGGGAAATAAAAAAAATGAAACGGGCTCGAGCAATAGAAAATAGGGAAGTTGAACCTTAGTTAGTCTTCATGACTTTTTATTTTAAGATAAGCAAATTTATCTCATAATAGGAATAGAAAATCTACCATTTTAAAAGTAATATTTATTATAATCCGGTACAAATCATCCTATCACATAATCCTAATCTCATGTTTGGTTCGGGGTTTTCTTTTTTTTTTTTTTTTTTGCATTTTTTTAAATTTAGAACCTTTGCCTTTTTTAATTATCTCGTTACAGTGGCGTCACTAGGGTCGGTGTCACCCGTGCGATAAGCTCGGGGTGTCACCCCCCACCCAGGAATAAAGGTCTTTAATTACACTAGTGTTTCTCAGCTACTTCCGAAAAGGCAAATCAAGCACTGAACAGGTTTATTTCCTGCGAAACTTCGTCAAAAAAGCCCAAAATACCAACAAAAGACAAAATTATGTTTTGTGTCACCCGGTGCTGTCTGCACCCCCCGCACCTGCCTAGTCACGCCACTGATTCGTTATAGTCTACAACAGTGTTTCACAAACTTTTTCCTTAAAGGAACAGCTCGCACATTCTAAGTATTTAGCGGAACACTTAGCCCTTGAAAGTTCTCATCACATTTTTTGCTTATTTTTTAGAGAAATTAATTCACGTGGTAGCCTACTAGTTAATTATTCCAGTAGTTCATGGAACACCTAGTCAGGCCTCGCGGAACACTAGGATTCCGAGGAAGAGAAAATTAATTACCAAAAATTAATAAACTTATTGTTTTTGGTTTTGTTATTGATTCATATCTTGTCAGGTACAATAAATAATTGTGCCAAGTTTTAACTTGATCCGAGAATGGGAAACGGGATATAAAAAAACATATACAAACTTGTAACCATCTAGACAGACAGATTGAATTGATAGAAGCTTTGTACCAGACAGACAGAGGGAATTGATATAATCTTTGTACCAGACAGACAGAGGGAATTGATATAAGCTTTCTACAACAAGAAACTAGTAAGATTGTGTCCTTGAAAGTACTCATCACATGTTTTGGTACCAAATATTCATATTGTAATGATTCTGTCTATCAATCATTCTGCAAACACTGATCAAGACAACACAACACAACCAGCTCTAAAACTTGATAACAAAGGTTCCCTGTAACGTTTAATGTAATGTGATAAATAAGAGCCAAACACTTTACAATTGGCAATGTTAAACATCTAACTGTAACCGTTGGACCCAACTTGTGCTGGACAGTCTCGTTTTGAAACAAGGTGAACAGTCACAGACTTCATTCTGGACCCCATGTCTCGGGAAGCGTGGCCGAGAAGCTAATTACGCTTGAACTTGGCTTGGTTTGGATACTTAAAAAGGGGGCTTGAGGTTCGACACAGAATTGTGTTTAATGAGCGCCTATTGGCAGCATGGAAAACCTTCTCTGCAAATGAGATTGGACCATAGCGCTCTGAGCATGCTAAAAGAATGAAAGTAGCGCTTTATAAAAGCTTTATTTACTATTATTATTATATTATCGGACTAATTTCACAAGGAATTAACAGTACTGACCTGTTGTGCTAAACTGGACTGAACTGCCTTGACTCTGTATGTAACGGTGTAGGACTCTGAGGCTTATTACCGCTGCCTTTAGCCACTTATAACAAGTGGACCCAGGAGTCGGGGCTCGGAGCGCTGTGAATGTGGTATGGTCCGCATCTCGGTCCATAACCTTCAGTTAGGACTAAGGACGATGAGCTCCCAGTCCATGACCTTTAGTTAGGACTAAGGACGATGAGCTCCCAGCCCATGACCGCTGGATCAAAGCCTTTCCAACAATCAGTCCAGATTCTATTAGGGCATGAGCTTGCCAGGAAAACCAGTGACTTGGCAGAATTTAAGTCATTGGTTAATATGCATGACTTAATGCATGACGCGTTAGACGTAATCATCTTCTTTTTTGAAGTAACGTCTGTATTATATAAGATAAGATTCTAATGCTGTACTTTATGGAAGATATCTATATCGGGTCTATCAAGGCTTTCTCTAAAACGATGACGTAACCAGATTACGTGGTATTCAGGTGTAATGTTCATATCAGCACTTTCCCACAGGTCCGTTCCTAGTCCCTTGACACAGCTAGCAGCAAGCTGGGCGGTGTCACTGGACCGTGCCTCATGTGTTAGCTGATCGCACACACAGTTAACCTTAGCCGCGTCGCAACTAGTGTGTACATATAGAACATTATCAACAAAGGGCGTCTTATCTTATCTTAGCTTCTATGATACAGACGTGACTTCATAAAATAAAGCTTAGAAACAAAGAGAAATACAAAGTGATGGTTGGGAAGAAAATTCCAAAGAAAAAAAAAATGCCTCTAAATACGATTTTTGAAAATTTGGTTTTGTATTTACTTGATTTTTTTGTTTATTACGTAAGATAGATAACTCTTGAAATATGTTCTGAATAATGATGTGATAAGTTATCGGACTTGTATATTTAGAAGTGTAAAATTATACTATTTTTGTAAAATGTTTGTTGTACATGTTTCGGATGTTCCTTCAGAGTTGAAAATAATTACTTCCTAGCCCAAACCTACCGCAGGACTTCGGGGGTTGGGAACGTGGCTGTACTATTTAACAGATGATACGAATTTCGGCAAACGTACACGTATAATTATGTACAATGAACATAAATACTGGACATTCTACAGGACTACAGTAACAAACACAGGACGTTTGGGTCAAGAGGTTTTCATCAGGTACAAGCAAACGAAAAAAGACAAACAGTGGACGCAATGAAAGGGCCTATAGTTAACGCACGTGACATCGAAAAGGAAGATAGCGTAGGAATATTTTAAATTTTGCTATCAGGGAATGCTTTTTGTACATGATGTAAGTGTATCATTTATCGTCTATTGATTCTAAATTATGGCCCAAAATCTGTAAATCTGTAGACCAGGAGCAAATGGAGACATTAGTTCTGGGTTGTTGGGTTTATGAATTTTAGGTAAAAGTAGAAGTATGGTTTTTGTTATTCGCCAGCATAAAGTCGTAGTTTTGTGAACCGATCGTGCGAGCAGATAATTATCAGAATAAGTCTTTCTATTTCAATATAGATCTTTTCATTGTTTTCTATCGGTTTTCTGGGATATAAAATGAATTTTTTTTAGTTATTTAGAGATCTCATTGCAAAATAAGCGTCATTCTCAATCATACTTTAATGATTTAACGACGATATTTTCACGTTGTTTTCTTTGTGTGTGTGTTTTTTGTTTTTTTTTTTGGTGTTAGAGACGCAATTACTTTCAGATCATATTCAATGTTTTGAATATGAAGATCTTAGGCTTGAGGGTATACCAAAACGGAGATTCAATGGACCTCATTCACCAATCGTAAAAAAACAACATTTTGCCACGTGGTTCTCCATCTCTTCTATACAAATTACGCAATCCATAATAGCTGTCACGTGATACGTAATTTTCATTGTTTTATCAATATCATCACGTGGCTAAATGTTCTTTATTGTGTTTTGTGTTATGTAACTTTGTTTTTTTTTAGTTTATTTATTAAACTCTTTATCTATATTATAAAGTAGAATGTGAGGTGTATGTATGTATTGTTACGTATTTCTGAATCTTCTGGCTAAATGTATTTGTAGGTACACAAATAAAAACACTGCAAAGAACTTGACGACTCAACTTTCAGTTTCATATAACTTTATTGACTATTAACTCAAACAATTTATTACTGTAACATGTAGCGTAGAAGACTACACAATATCTGTCAGTTTACAGTTAGCTATACTTCGTTGCAATTCATCTCTTCACTTCGTTGCAATTCATCTCTTCTCAACTTGCATCCAGCCGTATTTCACAGAACAGACCAACGACACACTTTCCATTGTCGCTCCAGGTCTCCCAAAGCTGAACCAAGTCGTACTCAAGTCTACCGAATCAGAGCCGCACACGTCTTACATCGACTGTATCGACTGTAACGGCTCAAGTCCACCTTAGTTCGATGTATAGACTTTAACGACAGTAGTACACTATAGTTAACTCTACCCTAGTTAACTTGCATCTCTCCTCTACTGTCTCGCACAGTAGACAACAGTACCAACGACTCACTTACGACTGACTTTCACATTAACTCGCTGGCTTATATAGAGTCACTAATCACTTGTCCAAAGTTGCACAAACACGGCTAGTATTCTCTGGAATAACACGTGAGGGAAAGTCACATCCTGTCTTTGTTTTTACATGTAGATTCCAAAGAACACCTGCTGCAGTGTCACCAAGCCGGGGTCACACGTACTGACCTCTATCTGTCACTGTTCATTAGTAACTGCCCCCTTCTTAGATCTATTTATCCCCTGCAACAACACGTGAGGACACGTCACATCCTGTCCTTGTTTATACGCGTAGATTTCAGAGAACACTGGCTGCAGTGTCATCTCGCTGGGGTCACACGTTGACCTCTACTTGTCACTGTTCATTTGTAACAGTATGTATGCATGTATGTATGTATGTATGTATGTATGTATGTATGTATGTATGTATGTATGTATGTATGTATGTATGTATGTATGTATGTATGTATGTATGTATGTATGTATGTATGTATGTATGTTACTTATAGACATCAAAACCGCTTGACCAATCTTGATAAAACTAGGCAGGTATGTTCCTTGGGTACTTACTTAGACCGTAGTGTATGTATTGTAGCCCTAAAACAAACCTAAGACCCTCAAAAAAATAAAGTTGTCCGACTCTATTACAGCTATTGTATTTTATGGATCTAGGCCATGGTTAACAATGTTGACATAAGAAAAGATCGAAAGGATTTAGACCTAGATCTAATTTTAAGAAATACACTTTGCGCACATAGTTTTTTACTTTGACACATGAAAATACAAAAGAAGATCCATTGATTTCATTATGTAATAAAATTAACCTTCAATTTTGTGTTTCAAAAGCAATTTTTACATAAATTAGTTCCTGATATCTGTGACTACAGATTTTCTGGCGAACATTCTTTCATTAGACATTACCAATTGGTTACACATTAACACATCTCTCTTCTGAGTCTATTCCTAGATCTAGGTCTAAAACTCTTATTGAACTCTAAGATGGTAAAACTTTTTTTCGCAACGATAGTTTTGTGCTTTAACACATAAACATACTAATTATTGTCCATTCATTTAATATTTTAATCAATTTAACTTTGAAATTTGTTTTTCTAAAGCATTTTTAATACATTCGTTCGCTGTTCGCTAAAGTTGCGTAGCCGTGTTGAGATAGGCCTATATTCATTCATGAAAAAAGATCACGCATGCGCAACACAGAATGAACTCTATATAAGCCAATTTTTAACTCTTAGTGTAGATTTAGATCTATGTCTACCTCAAGATCTACTTTATACTTTAACACATGTACATACAAAATTAAGTCTATTTATCTCAAATTTTAATCAAATATATGTAGGTCTACAAGCAAATGTTTTAATTAATTTAAAATGGATTTAAGCCTATTATCTAATTATATTTGATAGCTTCATTCACACTATTTTTACATTGGCACATTCGCTTTACTTATTACATTATTATTTCGTTTAATTGTGACTATATCGACAGTAATGCGCAAATAAAGACCCGCGGGTCGCGGGTAACATATGTCTAGTATATATATATTATTTTTTTTATAAAGAATAAAAGTAACGCTAAACAATATTAACAGAAGTGTTTTTTTTCCGTTTCGTTAGTGCTAGCTTCATTTATTTTTTAGTTTATTTCTGCTCGACATATTTTCTGCCAGTTAAGATCAAAATCCTGCATTTGTTGTTCCTAGTGTAAACTAATTTAGGCTACCGTAAATGTTTGCACCTATAAGATGCACAGATTTATAAACAAACACACACAGATATGTAAATAAATTGTCACATAAACATTCCTAATTGCGTACACCTACAGTCACGGTTGATTGCGTCACACGCATCTAGTAATTCATGCCTCCGTTGCGATGCACTTCTTCACGGAGGGGAAGAAGAGGTGATCACAACCTCTAAAGATGTGCTACATTGGCAACCTTCTGTTGAATAATATGTCATAGTGTCGTATGTTAGCCACTTTGTTTGCGTAGTGAATCACGATAGCTGACGCACTTTAACGCGACTTTTAGGGACGTCGCATATAGTATGGTTTGGCTTGTTTAAGATGTTCATATGATTAATCTGTATTATGTTTTGAAGGTGACAACTTTGAATACTGACAGCGTCTCCATTGTGGCTGAATACTGACAGCGACTCCACTGTGGCCTTAAGGTATTTAACATTCAACAGTCTGGACTGAGTTCTTCAATTGTTATTGTGATAGTTTTTGTCTGTTACAAGAATACTCCCGTACAAGATACTCAAACATTTCCTAAGTCAGTTGTCAAAGTCAGACGAACAAACAAAACTAGTACACGTACTTACATTGTAAATTAAGTGAAACTCAAAAACAATGATTTACTGCTGCATGGGTGAACGACTGTATTTTACCTTTATCCCTTAGTCTGGGGCACCATGCAAGATTTGTCAACCGTCTTTCTCAATTCCTCCGTCTTTTGCCTTAGATAGAACCTCGTCTATTCATTTATGTTGTCTTCCTATCGCATTCTTTGTCTGCCGCTTCTTCTCTTTTCTGTTACTGTTCCCTGAAAGTAGGTCTTTGCTACCCCAAATATCTTGTAATATGGCCATAGAGTTTGCCTTTTTTATACTATCGTTAGCAGCCTAAAATGAGCAAGTCATCGTGAGGCTGTGAACGACTGTATAGAAAATACATACACGTGCAGATAGGTGACCCTGCTACACTAAACAAAACAAAGTACTTTAGGGCATCGAGGCCTTCATCAGCGCATGTCATTTCTTTTCTGCTTCCATAGAGAACAACATCAGACAGATACGTTCACATAAGCCTATTTTGTGTTTATTGTTTGTTTTTTTATAGCCAAAGGAGTTTTGAAATTAAACCCCCTTTCAGCGGGGTTTGAAGCTAAACAATAGCTCTTCAATATAAAAAAGGCAAATTACGCACTCAAAATGCCATAAGCGTTGCCAAAGAGGGTTTTAAGTTTAAATCCCCTTAAAGGGATTGGATTCTAAAAAATAGCTCTTCATTACAAATATAAAGTAACATTTTTTTAGCGTAGCCAAGCCAAGGGGGGTTCTGAGTGTAAATGACTCTTCTCCAGATGGCTTCTTTTTTAAGTTTAAAAACCCTCCAGATGGTTTTGAGTTTAAAATCCCACTACAGAGGGCTTTGAGGTTGAAAACCCCTTCTTCAATATTATTCTAAAGCAAACTACTCTCACCAAATTCTGTCAGCGTAGCTAAATGTGGCTTTGAATTTGTTAAAAAAAATACTGACGAGATTTTTTAGTTTAAAACCCCTCAACAAATGATTCTGACGATAAAACTTTCCTGTCCTATATAACATCAAAAGCAAACTACAGTCACCTAATTCCAAGAGCGTTGCCAAGAGAGGTTACAAATTTCTACCTGTGGCTGGGCTCCACTAATAAAGTACAGTGAATAGGTCGCCAAAATTGAAAAAGACTAAATGTGGCTTAACAAAGATAGCTAAGACAAATTTTAAGAGTCAGTTATAGAAATCGGGTCTGAATCAAGGAAATCCTATGCCGAACTGGGAGTTGACCCCTTAGTAAGGTTGTGACAAAGGGAAGAAATGAGGTTTGCGGGACTTGTTCTCCGACAAAATGAATTACGCATACAAAGAGTTGCGATGACATGGAGGCCAATACGAGGAAAGTTCAAACATGGACATCTAGTACAGCTTCACGCCACACTTTCATGAAGGTCCTTAGAGCAGGTGGAAAGAGGCTTCAGACATTGCCAGTGACAGATTTTTGTGGAAACAGCTTTCCGCCCTTTGCGCCGAACTGCGCGGGAGGATCTCAGTTAGTACGAATAGCACATTAGGTTTTTGAAATCAAACTTTTTAATAGCAGGATAATGCATGTAGATACCTCAGAATATGCATTTTTTGTCTTTCAATACTGGAAATAGTGCTTGGCGGCGGGGATGAAGTGACCGGGGATGAAGTGAACGAGAACGAAGTGACCAGTCAGCATATATATATATATATAATTTATTTTGAGCGGAGGGGGGGGATCCTCCCCAATCCCCCCCCCTCATCACACCCCCCCGAAAAAAAATCCTGGCTACGCCCATGCGCAAAATCATTTGTTTTACTTGGTCAGGCAGGGTTACATATATGTATGTTAATTGTATTTTGTATTAAGTGAGATCTAGATGTATATTTGTTACGAGTGTTGTTGCTATGAGTATACAGAGAATTTTCAAATATGATATGTGACAAGCCTATCTGGAAATTTTGCGACAATTTAGGCGTTCATTTCATGATGTGAATAAAATTTTATCTACGTAGACGAAGTTGACTTATTTACTATGTTGTACAATGTCACATAGACGAAAAGGTGTCAGAAGTCATGCAATGTGAAAACATGGCTGGATCGAACAGTGACTAAAAAGTACATTACTTTGTCGGAGATTTATGCTTGAGTGCATGACATTGTTCTCATATTTCTCTCACATAGTTTGACTTCTTGACAAATGCGATATTCAAGACATGGATTCTGAAACGAGTGAAACTAACACAAATATATTTTCAAAGAAACGTCACATGTTAGCGTGACATTATGACTATGTCCTGGATTGTCTAGTCGCTCAAGTTATTGCAATGTATGGTATTGTCCTTTCTGGTTTAAATCTAGGTGAAGCTAACAGTATTGGTAGAAAGGTGGCGGGTTTTTTTTTTTTTTATTGCCTCTCGCTTGCTAGAGGGAGGTTAGCATTGCTGATGTCACTAAACAATAACACTTATGTTGTACACATGCCTCATTCCTAAGAAAACACTAACATGAAGTAAATAAAGTTAAAAGAAAAACACCTAAATTTCTGCCCACACTTCAGAAACACGCATAACAATTTATGATTTATTTTGTTTTACTTTTTATCGGAAGGCTTCTCTAACATAATCAAATACACACACAAAAATACATTTCTTAAAGACTTTGTACACCTTCAAGAAAAACGCAAACGCGACATGAAGCTCTTCAAAATCAACACTAACAGCTGGGAAGAAAGGCACTGGATAGATCCACGTGGGGAGCGAGCATCATGGGGGTAGCCAGGTTGTTTGTTGTTGTTGTTTGTTTGTTGTTTTGTTGTTTTTTTTGGGGGGGAGGCGCGCGAGGTCAACGAGGTCAAGCACTATTTCTGGTATTTAAAACGAAAATTCACAGATATTCTGAGGTACCTACTGTGCATTATACTGCTATTAAAAAATATTAGTTCAAAAATTAAATCTGTAATTCACTGCATATTGATAGAAGACTACAAGTAACACTAGAGTCTAACACAACGTAAAAAGCCCAACGTTTATTTTTGTAGTTTAAAACAAATCGAACTCTCCACATCTTTATGGAGAGGAATTCAAATTCAAATGCAAATGATTCATACATTACAAATTTACGATAAGATAATTATTTAGTGATTATAGATTGTAATTGTACATCGTTGGATTTCAGGGTAATAGTGAAATAGTTAAACTAGATATAAAACACAAGTGCAGCGATGGGTGTTAAGTATTTTAATGATACTGTCGAACTTCACACTTACACACACACACAGAGCTTTATACATCTTTATCATCCATGAGGAGTCTTACAATTTGTGCATTAGAGTTAAAGTAAACACAGTAATCATATTAATCATCTCAGATTAACAGACAAAACGAATAGTGGATTACTTCCCTTATAGCGACCCTCTAATTTAAACAAATGTACACATTTTCAATGACGCGTCAATGAAACTAATAAGCCTGGCGCTACAGTTATTTATGCAAATCTAAAAATGTTGTTGAGGTTAAGAATGCTTAAAATTCAATTTAAAAACTATATATATATATATTCTAAGTATGGACTGTTGATAGAAAAAAGCAAATCCACTGGGTATATACTTTTGTTCTGTAAGGGTTTATAATAATGATTTTCTTTCCAATTGTATGTTTGGTTTCCGTGAGACTGTTACAGACGAGCAAATAATGTAACAACAACAGAGAGAACTAGAGAAACTATTCCAACCAAAACAGAGTCTGCTGCACAGACCAATTTTTTGATTTTGTCATATTCCGCCTGGCTACATCCAATCGAAACTAGACAATTTTGAATTGAGAAGTCGCCTTTGTTATAAGTGATGCCTTCACAATATTTTGTTGAATTCAAAAGGTTTAGAAATTCAGCATTGGCATTGCAGTTATTACTATACACTTTTGAGCATTTATCACTAGTTTGGGAAAGAGCTGTTTTTACGTCAACGGCCAGTGTCTGGCCCAAAACTCCGAGAGTTAGTCCAAAGTAGATCAAACTTGGGTTCATTTTTTTTCCCTTGGTTTGGAATTCTAAAACCTGTGAAAAATAAAATATGACTTTCTAATCAATTTTGTTTCTGTTAGAATGTTAACAGGAGCAACTGAAATAGTTTTAATTTTTTTATGAATTATTCTGATTGACAATCATTACAATAATAATATCAGATTTTAATTAACAATCGACTTGTATGTTGGGTTAAAGGTTATTGTTGTTGATTTTTGTTATGATTAGTTTAATTAATTGTAAGCGGGCCAAAAAGGGGATAAGATTCTATTAATTTTGTGTGATCTGTCTGTCCGTCCGTTTGTCAGTTTTTAGCGTTTATTTTGTTTGTTTCACATTTCATTCGTACCATGGAGACCAACTAACGACAGTTCAGAGCTAATACCACACGAACATGAAAACTAGAAAAGCTATTGACAATCTTACAGGAAAGTTTAAGTAGCTACTTTTTGTCTTCTGAAAGCGCCAATTTTAAAAATATATTTAATTTGTAAGCTTTTTTTTTTCCATAAACTACATCATTTTAATAACAATTCATAAACATACAGGAGACTTTACTAAAAATAGGATTTATTTATTTTGTTTAACTTAAAATTTACACTCATACATTGTAAAACTCATCAAATGACAAATTTTTGTGGTGAACAGAGCGCTAGTGCGTATATATTTACATGACAAATTTGAAATAGTTCAGGTAAAAACAAGAATACAAAGACAGTTTGTGTAAAAACACAAACTCAAAATAGGCCCCCAATGTAGTCCACGCAGGCAGGTAAAAAACCAGGGTTCAATATTTTCAGAAA
Source organism: Biomphalaria sudanica (assembly GCA_036873155.1). NCBI lineage: Eukaryota > Metazoa > Mollusca > Gastropoda > Planorbidae > Biomphalaria > Biomphalaria sudanica. The sequence continues at coordinate 182,256 of JAZGLO010002517.1, read as the reverse complement.
AATATATTAGAATGAAATTCTATCAAAAGCAAATGACAAAGAAGAATGGAGAAAGAAGGTTGACAAATCTTGTGTAGTGCCCCAACGGTCCAGCAGACCAAGGGATGGTTGAAAGTATTGATCTAATTGTTTTATAAAGGGTCCAATCTCATATTCAAAGCCTCAAAAGAAAAAATTCCTTTAGTTATGAATAGACAAAGCGTACTGTGGCTGCAGTTCACACTATAATATAAGACTACTTATAAATTATTCTTTAAATTTCGTACCACTTATATGCATATCAAATAGATCTTTTCTCTTTAAAAAAAAGTAAACATTTTTATTTTCTAAATGTAGTATATATCTTATCTTATATAATACAGACGTTACTTCAAAAAAGAAGATGATTACGTCCTACGCGTCATGCATTTAGTCATGCATATTAACCAATGACTTAAATTCTGCCAAGTCACTGGTTTTTCTGGCTAGCTCAGGCAACCCATTCCATGCTCTAATAGCACTAGGGAAGAAGGAGTATTTGTACAAATTTGTCCTAGCATATGGGACGAGGAATGTGCCTTTATTTTTGTGTCTTTCAGAGTATTTTATTAAATTTTGTTTTTGTATTTGAAGATTATGGTTCAGTGTTTTATGTATAATTGCTACTTTACTTTTGAGTCTTCTGTCCTGAAGGCTTTCTAAATTTAGTGATTTTACTAATGGTGTTACCCTAGTCAAATGTGAATATTCGTTTGTTATGAATCTCACTGCTCTATTTTGTGTTTGTTCCAGTTTCTTAATGTTTTCTTGAGTTGAGGGGTCCCACACGGTGGATGCATATTCTATTATTGGCCTAACCAAGGTTAAATAACATTTTAGTTTTATGTTCTTATTTGATTTATAGAAATTTCTTTTAATAAACCCTAATGCTTTGTTGGATTTTTTTATAGTTTCATCAATATGTGGATTCCATGACAGTTTTTCATTTATTATAACACCTAGGTATTTTGAGTTTTTAGTCTGTGTTACTGGTTTGCCATGAATAAGATAAGTGGAATTAATTTGTTTAATTTTTTTTGTTACTCTTAACAACTGACATTTTTCTGGGTGGAAAGACATGCTCCAATTTGATTCCCATTTCTGTAATTCATCTAATTCTCTTTGTAAAATATATGTGTCTTGTTTTGTTTTTATTGTTCTATATATTATGCAATCGTCTGCAAATAATCTGACTTTTGTTCCTGAACTAATGCAATTTGGTAAATCATTTATGTAAATTAAAAATAGTAGTGGACCCAAGACTGTTCCTTGAGGTACACCTGAGTTTACTGTTATTGGTGTTGATTTAGAGCCATTTATTATTACAGTTTGTTCTCTCCCTATCAGAAAATCTTTAATCCACTGATGCAGTGGACCGTTAATGCCGAAATATTTTAATTTTTTAAGCAAACTATGGTGGTGAACTTTGTCAAAAGCCTTGGAAAAATCTAGTAAGATAGCATCTATTTGTTCACTATTATCTAAACCTTTTGAGAAATCATCAATTAGTCCTATTAGTTGTGTTTCACATGATCTATATTTCCTAAAGCCATGTTGGTATGGGGTGAGGACATTATGTTTGTCTAAGTGGTTTATGATGTTGCTACATATTATGTGTTCTAGTATTTTACATGTGATGCTGGTAAGTGATACTGGTCTGTAGTTTCCTGGATCAGATTTTTCTCCTTTTTTAAATAGGGGGTGACATTAGCTTCTTTCCAGTCCTTTGGTACTCTGCCCTGGTTAAGCCATGCCTGAAAGAGTATTTTGAACACTGGGGCTAGCTCATTGCTTAGTTCTTTGAGTAATCTAGCTGGAATACCATCAGGTCCAGACGCTTTATTTGGTTTGGTGTTGGCTAATAGTTTTTTAATTCCATTTTCTTGTACTACTAAATCTTCTATGTTGTCTACTTGGTTCAAATTAAGAAATATGTCTTTGTCTCCTGGGGCTGAGAATGCTGATGCAAAGTATTTGTTTAGGATGTTTGCTTTAGTTTCATTATCATTATGTATTATGTTATGTTCATCTTTTAATGGCGCTATGCCTGTTGTTTCCATTTTCTTAGACTTAATGTATGACCATAGGTTTTTGTTGTTATCTTTAGATATTACATTGTTTATGTATTCACTCTGCAGCTGTCTGCTTACTTTTTGGGTTAGGTGTTCAATTTTTATATACTTTTTGTTAACTCTTTCTGCCTTGGTTTCTTTAAATTATATATTATGACAGAACTTATTAAACTTAGCAATACAATTGTTAAAAAAATATATTTTGACAAAAAATCTAAATCTGTTTGCATATATGTGTTAAAAATGTGTTAATTAGTCATCTCCCTTACTTAATAGACTCCCGTGTTTGTTACTATTAATAGTGAATAGTTGTAAAGTGGTCTATTTTTATGAAAAAAAAACTGCTTGGATAGTTAATTTTGAAAATTAAATTTTTCGCTTTCAGAAAAGAAAAAAGTAGCCTTTGCATAAGAACTTTTAAAGGTCTAAAATATCATGATGTCGGATTTTCAATATCTTTTCTAGTTTACGAGATCTAAGCGGGACGGACGAACGGACGGACAGACAGACCACATAAAACTAATAGCATCTATTTTCCTTTAGGTGGCCGCTAAAAATAGGTGCACTCTCAAGAGGCTTTGTTCTCAAGTGTTTGACTATGTTCAATGGTACATAACAACTGCATTCATTAGCCTCTTCACATCAAGATAAACTTTATGAGGTTGTGTGTAATGCTAGAGACATGACTTTTTTTTTAAATTTGGGCAGGACACGTCTGCAGAATGGAACGCTTCAAGGAGACCTTCAAAGCCTCCCTGAAAATCTTCATCATTAACGCTGCCCCCTGTTACATGGAAGCAAATGATACAGCATCATGAGGCCTCTTTGTTAACAGGTAAAGAAAAAGCCAGAAACAATAAGTGAGCCAAAAAAGACAAATACGTCAGTGGCTATTCCCGCGTTTATTCATTAAAGATAAGAATAAACAGACGTCCAGGAACATTTTGAGCACTATCTGTATGTAGAATTCTTCAACTGGGAAGATAGATTTAACTTACGGAAGCATGGGAAGATCATTTAGGAAACATTTTTGTAATAGCGACAATGAGCAATCGGGATACGATTTTCAATCCGAAGAGTTGCTTTTATGTTCAATTAGCTCAAAATGTCATCGTTCTTGGCGACTTTGAGTAAAAACTATAACAAATGTCCATCCAGTCTAACAGAACACTTACTTAGGTCGAATCGTATTACATTGCAGTCGTTTTTCTGCTTGAAAGTATTGGTCCATTCTTGGTTCGGAAGAAAATGTTTGCAGTGCAACGTCTCAAATGGTCGAAGCAGAATGTTTAAGCTCAGCCGTTACCTCACATTCATTAGTTATTAGGAGAAAAACATTCTCTTAATAAGTTGTATATAAAGGTATTGTCTTTTTAAAAAGCTTTTAAAATGCTATTCTTGTCAAAATATGCTTTTATAAAAGTTTGTTTTTTCAAAGACATGATTATTTTGATCTTATACATGTAAATATTATAAGAATAAATATTGATATTACATTTATCAGTATCTGAAATATGATTTCATCTCTAATTAGCCCAAAGAAGTTTCAACAAGACACCTAATAACTTTGTGTGTTACAGCCTCTACACTTAAAAATGCAAGATAATACATATACCTCTCTATTTTTTAGTCCACTACCAGTTCATGTGTAAAAATGGTGAGATATGGGGTTTGTGTTAAATTAAAAGTTCAGTAATAAATTCCATGTTAAGTTTACTAATAAATCATCTGAATAGTTTAGTTTTTTTTTTTCCCATCTACCAATCTGCCAGGCTGTGAATGTGACAGAACAAGACTTTAACGTTCAGGTAAAGGTTTTTAAATGATTGAAAATAGTCAAACTTATTACAAAGCTTGTATCAACTAACTCTGTTTGTCTGTCTGCCTGTCTTGTAAAAAGGTTCTACACATGATTTCTCCCACACCCAATCGTGGATCAAGTTTAAAATTCGCACAATTTTTTCTTGTACCTGACAAACAAGAATCAATTTAACAAGGTAAAAAGACAGTTTGTGTGGAAACACTAAAATCAAAACCGGCCCCCGAAGTGGTCCAACCAGGCAGGTAAAAAGGCATGTTTCAATATTTTGAGAAAGAATATCATAATAAAATTCTATCAAAGGCATATGACAGAGAAGAATGAAAAAAGAAGGTTGACAGAGCTTTTGTGGTGCCCCAACGGTCCGTCTTTCTGTCTGTCTGTCTGGTAAAAAGTTTGTACACGTTATTTCTCCGACACCCAATCGCTTGACCATGATTCTTTCACGGGTGAAGAAATGGGAATAGGGCGGGGACTGTAAAAAAAAAATGTTCCATTGTTGTTGTTTTTATCTTACATTTGATATTTATTCAGATAAAAACAATCGATCTATAAGTTGTATCAAAGAGCTACTGACTTTAAAAAAAAAAGTTTTGTTAATGTTTTTCTTGTTAATGAATTGTTTACAGCTCTCAAACAAAGAGATCAAAACAAGACTCCAAGCAATGAGAGTGATCAAAAAGATGAACCTAGGGCTAAGAAACGAAAGTGTTGACAAATTAATTGTGTGGTTGTTGAGGCTCTAAACACTAGATTTGTAATTCCATTTTATTTATTTTTTTTTTGTTAATTTTGTTGTGTGCTTTATGTTTAAAAAAACAGTGCACAACAATAAACCTTAAAAAGAAAAAAAAATAGTATTGACTTGTATAAATGGCATTTTATACCGGCAATATTTTTCTCAAACATAATGAAACAGTATTAATAAATGTAAACATATAACATACTAACTTGTGATTCAATCAATTTGAATGAGATTAAGGAACACATTTATTTATTTCAATCATTCTTCAAATTTACTTTATACTATAAAATATTTGTAGCATTGTATTTTGCCACATCGTTTCATGTATTATCGTTTATTCAAAATGCGCGATTTATTTTTTTGTTTTTATGATGAATGTGGGATAAACGTTTTCTTCGAGAGTCTTCCTTAAATTCTTGATCTACATTTTAATGGTCCACTTTTATTGGATTTACATTTCTAAATGTTTTCAGCATTACCATTAGCAATATTTACAATTTGGCTGCTTTGCTATTGTCAATAAAGTTGAGTGCAATAGATAAGCTTCAATATTAGTTTTGTGATGAGCGATTCCCTCTTTATTTTTATTTGAAATCACTATTTATTACGTTTTTAGTCTATTTTTAGTATCCATTTTTTTCGAACTTTTTTAAAATTATTCTATTTTTCATTTTTTTTGTTTGTTTGCTGTTATGGGTGTTGCTTTTTAAGGTAATTTTCAAATTTGGATCTGTTTTTTAATTTTTAAAACATAAATTATTTATATATCTTTTGTGTAATTATGTTTTGTATTTGTAAGTTTTGAATTACTCTCGATGTCATGTATTATTTATTTAGTAAAGAAAGAATTCAATACATGTATTGATTTTAATAGATGTGTGTTCAGAAAGAAGCATAATGAAACAATAAAATAACTTTTATTTCATTTTTTAGATTTTTAGAACATTTGTAAAATATCTCATGAAAAAAAATGTGACTTTGCTAATATTCAAACTTAAATTGCTCAGGTGTATGCTGTTTCACCCTAAACCACTTAATCGGCCTGTTTATTCTGGTAACTTGTATTGAATGATAAAATAAACACAGAAATGTTAGAAAACATTACTATTTATATGTGTAATATTTCAAAGCATCGTAAAGACTGTTTATCTTTACTTCTTCTTCTACTTCTAGCCAGCTTTATTGCTGCTGAGCTTGTCAGCTCTTTTGCAGACTCTGCCAAGAAAAATAGTGTGCAGTTTTCTTCAGTTGTTCGGCACTGCCGTACATGGTGTTGGTTATGTTGGGCTGGATTGGAAGTAGGGTCTGCCTAAAGTGAATTAGGAAGGGGCATAAAAAAAGATATGATTTACGGTTTCATTAGGAAGGTCGCTGTGTCTACAAAGGGGGAGTTGTGTCGAATTTATTTTATTTAGATGGTAATTTAACAGAGGTGTGTGTCCTTTCCTTAGTTGGAAGATTGTAGATTATTCTTTGAAGGGGAAGGAAGTTAATACTGTCCAGTTTGTTAGGCATAGGCATTTCTTTGTACATGGCTCTACCTGTGTTCCATGTTCCCATTGGTTGAGCCTCTTCTCTTTGTGGTTGTTGATTAACATTGACTTTAGGGTGAGGTAGTTAACAGGTCTATCTGGTTGTTCCATTGATGATCCTGCCTTTGAAAGATTATCTGCCCTTTCATTTCCCATGACGCCAATGTTTCCAGAGATCCACTGTAATGTGATGTTGATGTTTAATTTTGTCACCATCTGTTGTATTATCACTATTAGTGTTGTCAACTCTCTTTGGCTTTTTGAGGTGCTGCAGAGTGGATTGGGAGTCTGTAAAGACAACAATATCTGATGGTGATTGTATCCCTTCATATAATTTGTTTTCAACTGTCTTCAAAGCTATGGTAATTGCCTCGACTACTGCTTGGAAGTTTGAGCAGTAGTCGCCACAGGGTGCACTTATTTCAAAGTGTTTATTTTTGGGAAAAACCAGGAAGGCATCAAGACCAGCATTGATGGTGGCTTTGAAGGCTGATCAGTCGGTGTATACATGGATGGCTGTTTTTGGATAGCTTTTAATTGTTTCAAGCGTGCCTATTTTGAGCTTCAGTGGGTTTTGATTCTTTTGTTAGAGTGTTATTTATTAAGTGTGTTTTAATAGTTGATTGTTTGTAGTTAAGTCCAGGTGTTTGGTTTGAGAATCTGGTAATTTTTTATCTGTTATTGGGTAGATGGTGTTTTAGGGCTAGTTCGTCAGTAAGTTGGATCAGAGTTCTTTGCTTGCTTTTTTTGCTTGTTTATCCTTACAAATGTTCTTGTTTATATGAACTTTACTATACATACGATTGTTTCACTGATCAAGAAAGAAGCTACCGCAGAGTCTATGTATTTAATTTTCTTCTTGGCCCAACCATGCGGGAAACCACGATGAAATAATTCATGGAAAGATAACTTTTTTATTTCTACAAGTTGGACTGGAGTTACCCCACAGTAACTTTCGCGGTGACAGAGAGCGAGGCTCAGAAACAAAAAGAGGGAGTAGGGGTCGTATGCTACGCCGCGGGTCGGTTCCAAAAGTCATGGAAAGATAACTCTTTTATTTCTGCTATTCGGACTTGAGATACCCCACGTAACTTTCGCAAGACAGAGACAAGTAATCTTTCTTTTTATACATTGTATATCTTTGACTACATTTATGTGTGTATTTTTTTACACATCAATATCTGGTGTCATTAAAATAGTTGCATGCTTTTTTTCTGTAGCTTTGTTTTGATTTTGCCCTTTCATATTGTCCATCGTTTCCTAACCATGGCCACCTCTTTATATATATTTTGTAGAGTCAACAGGTCTTTCAAAGTAGTCAAAATTCCTGCATCAGGTAACTGTTTATTTTGTCAGTCGCATATGTCTCGGAAAAATGTAATCGACGAAAATGTTGCAATCGAACTTCGCAAGATGGCTGTAATGTTTGTTTGCGAGCATTGAGATAACTAAGGCTACGCCGTCCGATGTTCTTACGAAAAAACAATCATACACTCTGCTCGACAATACGCTGCCTACATGAATATTTCCGGCGTTTATGTTGGCGATGTCTCAAATACTTCCGCTACTATCACTATTCACTTCCGAGAATGTCCGCATGACCCTCCTCGAGTTAACAATTCGGGTTAACGTCTCTCCATATTTCTGCTATTTAGCGGTCCTTTGGATCATGGTCATTAGGAAGCGGAGCATTCACCTGTCACTAAATAGCAGGGCCGAACTTAAAGATTGCGGAGCCCATATGCAAAACGTTGGCTAGGGATACGGATAATTCGTTAAAATTAAGAGTTTGTATACAAAATAAATTCGTCTTTGCATTTTATTCATTCTTTACTATGTACAGAATTACTTACGAGCCTCGCGTGTAGCGAAGTCATTCAGTATACCATAATAATTATATTTCCTACATAGATAACGCTTAATAGCAGGAATTACCAAATGTTTCAATCTATCTTCCAGAATTGTTGACCTCAAGTAATTCTTCTTTATTTTGAGACGCGAGATTTTCTTTCACCAGATTCCATATTTACGTTTTTTGTATAATGCCTTTTTTTTTTTTAATCGCGCGTAGGATTGGCGTTTTCCATATTGAATGACACTCCAAAATGACAATTTTGTCTATATATTTTAAAAAATTTATAGCTTTCAAAATATTTTAATAATTTTCGGAGATTTCTATCACTTTGCAACTTCAGGAGATTTCCAGGAGCTTCTGGTAAATCAGGAGCCCGCGGGAAATCTGTTATAAGTTATAAAATGATTTAATTTAATAATTAAGACTAGAGTTAGCGCAGGAATTTAAAAAGTGCGGGGTCCTCTGCGGTCGCATAGGCTGCAGTGGCCTAAGGCCGGCCCTCCTAAATAGCGGCGTATGCTACGACATCATATTTAAATCAATTAACGGCGATGCTTTGTCCTTAATCTACTGTATTCATGTCTATTTCTTTTTCATACAAACCATTGTTAAAATCACAATACTTGTACTTTTTTGCGATTTAATAAATTCTTATGTAACCATAAAAAAGAATATGGTAGTCGACATGGGTGTAGCCAGGATTTTTTTTTTTTTGGGATGGGGGGTTGAGGGGATTTTGTTATCCCCCTCCCCCGATATATATATATATAGGCCCTGTTGTTTACCCTTAGGGCCCCGCATATGCTATTCGAACAGGGCCAAACGCACTGTTAAGGCCGCCTCTGCAGCAGCCTGTTGTCAAACATGTCTTTAAGTCAAAACTGAAACAATCCACGTTATAGTGTTGATCTGTGCATATTGTTTGGTCATGACTGGACCTAACTAAGCATATCCTTCCCGCTACAATCGTTATCTGAATTGAAACATATATTGGATGTAATGTTTAAGGAGGCGTATGTAACAGCAATTCAATAACTCTGTTCGACGAAGAGCATCTTGACATCAGAGGATTGACCTGTGCACTTTCACATTTAATGATCGCATGCTAGATTAACAAAGTCTAGTCTAATCAAATGACTCTTGTCACAAACGTTCTTTGGCAATAAATTATGAATCGGTCATCATTGTAACCGTTATCTTTGACCAGTTGGCGAATGAAACGTTGCGTACAGCAGTTACACCAGGAAACTGATACATTTTGCTTTAGTAAGTCATACTCCTCAGTGCTACATACAAGTATGTCAACTAAGCATGAGCACTCGGTTGCTATCATTTATATTCGTCAGGTTTAAAGTTTAAGATTTTCTAAAATAGATCAGTAGTATAGAGGAACAGAGTTTAGTTTAAACCTTTGCAAGATTTTGTGTTTTAAATTAGTCTAATAAAATTAGATTTTGGTGGTCTTTTTAATAAAGAAAAGCATACATTGGTTTTAGCATTGGAAGAGTGCGTATAAAAGTGTGTAAAAGTGTGTGTAAAAGTTGAAATAGTGTGTGAAAGTTTAAATAGTGTGTGAAAGTGTAAAAGAGTGTGGATAGGTGTATGCTTATAGAAAGACAATAATTACTTTGGTCTCCGGCTACTCTTCTAAGCATAATTTAGCGCTATAATTGCATGTCCAATCTTGCACTGCCATAAGTATTGGCTAAATTTTAGATATATCCTACATGATAAAGAAAAAAATCTGCAGGCTTTAGTTTTAATCGGCAGACGTGCCCAAACAGTAGCCCAGAAAGATTGGGGCGCATGAGGTTATGCCTGGTCTTCAGTTTCACATTTCAATACATTTTTTATCAGCCGTGTGGTCGTGGAAGTGCTGGATTCACTCTGTTAATTGTAATACAGTTAAACGATCTCTACAGTGGTGTGTCATTGGTGTCACCTTGCAGATTAATACTTGTTGTTTTACACAAGACCTAGATTTTTCTGGAACTTGCATAGGTTGGGGGGGGGGGAGAGGAATGGTCATGTAATTGTGCATTGTTATATTGAAATAATTAGAGCATGGAATGGTTTGCCTGAGCTAGCCAGGAAAACCAGTGACTTGGCAGAATTTAAGTCATTGGTTATATGCATGACTAAATGCATGACGCGTAGGACGTAATCATCTTCTTTTTTGAAGTAACGTCTGTATTATATAAGATAAGATTGAAATAAATGTTTTATTTAGATTTCTATAAACCTTTTTAGCTCCGTTAATCGTGCTATAATGTGTATATCTTACACTAAAGTATATGCGGCATATGCATTAATGGTACTTTTTTGATATCGTAATACTTAGTGTATGGGTATTTTTTTACAACATCGACGAAAAGCAGAGACCCGGACAACCGTTATGAGGGGAAGCTACTAAGTGGAAGTTTCTTAGGAAATGATATATCCTGGAATCGATGTATCGTCTCAATACGTTTAAATAAATAGGTCATTGACTACTAAAAGGAGATGTTGTTTCTTTTTTTTAGTCTTAAATTATGAGGCGAAAAAGACATTTCAGTTCAGAAAATGTCTATTTTGTTGAACTATACATAGGACTTGACAAACAAAAATATACTAAGGACCCTTTTCTTTAAGCTTGTTCTCTCAGTTTTCACCTTTTCTGGGCAGTAATGAAACAAAAGATAGATTGATACTAAATTATTGGAGGTTCATAAGGGGCAATAGTGCATGTAATCAAACATTATTGTTGTCACTTCACTATAAAATTGTTTTTTTTTTAAATAAAAGTACCACACCAATTATAAAAAAAAGAAAATGTTAAAGACCTCGTATGTTTATTCAGCGATTTCGAGAGGGAAAAATCACATTTAAATATTATTATCCGTTGTGTTTATATTATTGTTGTCTAGATATAGTTTTAAGAAAGGGAAAGGTGTGATGTGGAACGCATGGTTGAGAGGCTAAGTACACTTGCACAATTACTGGTTACTGGTTACTGGTTATTAATTAATTTTTGTTTGATATCAACAAAGAACTTTATTCGTCAGTATTCACAGATATGGCTTAATATGTAGAATTCAGGCCACGTAAATAATTTTCACATTATTTCTCCAGGATCAAGTTGAAACTTTGTACCTAACAAAACATATATCGATTTTAAATAAACCAACTATTCAATTATTGATCAATAATTATTTATTTGATATGACTTGAAAGTATCTTTGTATCTAGACTCAGCACTCAACTATAGCCCTTATACACTCTCATTAGCATTTTGTCTCGTTAGGTGTAGCCTCCATATACAAAAGTATTGACTTCCCTTAGAATGATTAAAAACGCACACACAAAACACACTTTCACACACACCAAAAAAAATACACAGCTTGACCCTTTTTTTACTTATCAGATCTTGAATTAATGGACCTGAAAAAGCATGACATTAATCCATGAAAACTCATACAAGTGACATGAAAAGTCACATGATTTAAAATAGATCTATATATAAATCTGCAACTGACCACACCTACCCATGCCACGTTTGCGGCAGGCTTTTTACAGCGACCTTTGCACTTAGTTTCTTCGAGTTCATAGAATATGAGAAATATGCTCATGTTCGATCACCAAGGAGGAGCTCTATATAGAAATATATAACCTTTTCCCACATTGGTGTCTTCCTGTACTTTGTCCTCCTTAATATGACCTTAACTTTCACCTATCCCATAGTTACATAGTAGGATAAATCCCGAGCCGGATTTAGGTATGTAAAAACCCAAAAGTAGGATTTTCGTGGAGGCCCTCTACAATTTTTGGAAAGCTTTAATAAAGATCCGCTTATGAATGAAAATACTTATATCTAAAAGTATGAAATATTTTAGAATAAAAACGTTTTTGTTATTGTACATAACAATGTTACATAACTTTCCTTTTTTTTTTAAATATTTAATATGCATATTTTAGTTGAAAAGTGTATATTTTTGAGTTTGTGGAGAGAAAGGCCCCTGGTAGAATCACTCTCGTAAATCTTGAGCTGTATTTACTAATTTTAAGGATATATATATAGCTCCTCCGTCGTGGTCGAAGATGAGCTCATTTCTCATTTCCTATGGACTCGAAGATGAATATAAAGTCCAATCCTCGCTTTAAAAAGCCGGCCGCATGGGTGGGCTAGGTCAGTTGCAGATAGGCCTGCTTCTTCTCTCAGCTTTTTGTTGGTTCGGCGCTCTTTCGCCCTGGCCACTCTTCTTGCTTCAAATCTTGAGACTCCGAGACTCACAGCTTCACGAGATCGAGAGCTAGTGCTTCCCAGCCGTGAATGTCGATATCGCATTCCTTGAAGGAGCTCTTGAGAGTGTCTTTGTAGCGCTTGTATTGGCCTCCCTGGGATCGCTTTCCTGCACACAGCTCTCCGTACAGAAGTCGTTTGGGTAGGCGTTTTTCTGGCATGCGGACTACATGTCCCGCTCATCGAAGTTGGGACCTTTTTAAAGTCGCATTGGTAATGTACATGTTGGACAGCTTTAAGATTTCTGTGTCTGGTATGTGATCGGACCAACGCACCTTATGGATACTCCTTAGATAGCGTAGATGGAAGGGGTTTAGCTTTTTGGTGTTGTGGGAGTATAGGGTCCAGGACTCTGATGCATATAGGAGTGACGGGAGATTTACAGCACTGTAGACTTTCAGTTTGGTGGATAAACTGATTCCTCTCCGTCACCATACTTGTTCTTGAAGTCTGCCAAAAGAAGCACTGTCTTTAAACTAATCACGACAACATTTTTGCCAGCATTAAAAATGCGAAAAATAAAATGTTTAGAAATAAAAAAAAACGTTAAGCACCACGCATGATCTGTTGGGCGTCTTTCTCCATTTCTCTCTGTATTGTTGCATTGAGCAGAATCTCTTTCGATGACATGCTCTTCCATTCTTTTATGTTGTCTTCCTATCACTTTCTATGTCTGCTTCTTCTCGTTTTTTCTGGAACTGTTCTTTGAAGGAATATTTTTGTAAGCCCTTAGCATCTTATGATAGTGCCATGAAGTTTTAGTTTGCTTTTTTCTTTACAGTAGTTAATAGGTCATCTTAGGCTCTAATGACGTTGGGATCCTTAACATACAAGTTCCACAATAGTAACTTCAAAAGAATTGTAAGTCAAGTAGACCCAGATTTTTTTTTATTGCACTGCTGCTTCAATTCCCTATTTAATTTCCTTTGAGAAACATTATTTAAACATTATTCAAACATTATTCAAAGATATCTTCTCTTCATATAGATGTTTTTCAAGCTACGCACGAATGCTTAGGGAGGCCAAATAAATCAGATTAAACTATTTTAATTGGAACTTATCTAGTTTAAAGACAAACTTGTTATCGAGGCTGTAAACACTATAGCATTGTTATAAAGCATGTTCTTGTCTTAGCTTGCTCTGGACTGCTCTAAAGTTTGCCCGCTCAGATCTAATACAAATATAACGATAGATGATATATCTTATCGGCAAAGTGCGAAATGTTGTCATTCTAGATTATGACTAGATTTAAGCGACGCTAAGAAGAAGATGTCTTGTTTAGAAAATTAGGCCTATGTATGAATAAAATATAATCAGAAAAAAACAATGAACAATAGGATTTCTTATGCCTAAAAATAAATTTGTAGGTCTGTATTTCTTAACCCTGGAGTCCTTATGTACTCTTTGGTCGGATTCTGATATTTAAATTTGAGATGATTCCTCTTATCTTCTTATCTTATAGGATACAGATATTACTTCAAAAAAAGGTCTTTTCCGTACTCTGTCCGATTTGTAACTCATTAATGACAAACCCTACAGATCATTAAGTCTGGGTTGGTCATTATGGGAACATAGTAACTAACTGTTTTTTTTTTCATTTATTATCTGGAGATTTAAGGTCATGAGTCTATTACTGATTTCTTATGGAGAACCTACAAGTTTTCTTACTAGCGTTGCTTTCAAAGTAGAACCGATCCAACTTCACGGCGTAGTTCACTGTTTCTATCGTTCTAGAAGAATGTATGAGAACTCCAGTCACATAGTTCACCTTTTGAGGGCGAGTCCCCTACAGTGCTGCTACATCAATGTTGTACTGATGGAGCTACGTGGCTATATGTGCTGTTAGTTTTTATGCTTTTTCAGTGGTTTCTTTATCAAGTAAGATGGGTACGATATCTGCACTTAAAAAAAGTGAAACTATCAGGTCTTGATGACCTAACTCTGGGTTGGACGACAAATGCGTACGAGAATAACATAGCATGACATATATATATATCCTGATGTTCTTTTTACATATAAAAAAACTATTTTTACTTTGATTTGTTACTAAACGTTTTAAAAAATTCAACTATTACCTTATGAATAAAGTTGAAAAGTTACCCCTTCAGACCTTGTGGTCTATAGGGTAGATGATATAAAGATAATATGCCTACGGTTAACAAGGCTGTCATGTGGCCAGCACAACGACCAACCGCCTTTACTTTTCGCCAACTAGTGTCAGTTACCCATTAGAGATGGGTGGACTCAGAGACGCCCAAAGATCCCAAAACTAAAAATCCATGTCTTCACCCGGATTCGAACCCGGACTCCCCGGTTCAGAAGCCAAGCGCTTTACCGCTTAGCCACCGCGATTAGTCTTATTAATGATGGTAATTACAAATGATAAGAGGAGGTCGTTTGATACGTGCCCTAGATGGGAAAGTTCTTCCACTGTGATAAGCTAACGCAAAAAAAGCAAATAGCACCAATCATTAAAACTTGTCCAACACCACTGAAGAAATGTCTAAATTGCGCATAGTAGTATCAAATATTGCCCAATAGCCAGTGTTCTCTACTACACACATACTTCTTTTTTTGAGATTGAATTTTAATAATTAGGCCATAATATTCACTCTAAGAACTATTTAAATTTTACAAAGCTTATATTAACACTGTCTGTTTGATTGTCTGATTGTACATGTTATTTCTCCAACACCCAATCTCGGCTCAAGCTGAATTTTTTTTTACCTGAGAACACAAGAATCAATAAAAACAAGGTTACAAAAACTCAATATTGGCAGACGAAGTGGTCTACCCAGGCAGGAAAAAAGGCAGGTTTCAATATTTTCAGAAAGAATAACATAATAAAATTCTATCCAAATGACAGAGAAGAATGGAGAAGAAGGTTGACAGATCTTGTGTGGTGCCCCAAAGGTCCAGTAGACCAAGTAAAGGTAAATGTGAAGTTAGATGTCAACCTGGTCTAACTGATGTCTTATAATGAGTATCTAATCGATATGATTGTTTTGTAAAGGGCCAAAGCCTTTTTCAAAGCTTCAAAAAAAACATTTCGAAAAAAAAAAAAAATATGCCTTGATTTTTGTACTAGATATAGTAGTGTGCTTAGAGTTAATGCTAGAATATGAAAAACTACTTATTCATTGTTGTTTTAAGTTATGTTCAACTTTTTTGCATAGTAAATAGATTTTTTTCTCTTAAAAAAAAAAGTAAAATTTTTTTTTTGTAAATGTGTATTTAGTATGACAGACCTTACATAACTTACATTAGTGAATTCGATGTCAGAAAAGAAAAAAGTTGTCTATCAGTCCGTCTGTCTTTCGTCTGTCCGTCCGTTCCGTTTATATCTCAGAAACTAGAAGAGAAAATGAAAATCGGACATAGTGATATTTTAAATCATTCAAAGTTCTGATGCAATCGCTACTTTCTTCTTTTTCTAAAAGTGACAAATGTAATTTAATTTAATCTAATAAAATAAGTTGGACAAAATTTTTACACTTTACTCGTGTTGGCCTCCTTGGCATCGCTACTCTTGGTATGCGTAGTTCATTTTGTCGTAGAACATGTCCCGCAAACGTCATGCGACGTTATGGCACAACCTCACTAAGTGTTCGACTCCCATTTCAGTATAAGATTTCCTTGTTTGAGACCCGATCTGTGTAACTGACTCTCAAAATCCGTCTCAGACATTGTTGTTGACCCTGATTTAGTCTTTTCTTAGTTTTGACAGATTACACAAACACTCAACCAAAGGATTTTTTTTTCCTTTTTTTACGAAATGTTGTTTTTTCCTTGAGAATTTGAATAAGAGATTGAACCTTTACAAAACAATTAGATCAATTAGATATTCATTATAAGACATCAGTTAGGCCAGGTTCACATTTAACTTCACATTCACTTTCACCTATCTCTTGGTCTGCTGGATAGCTGGGGCAATGCACAAGATCTGTCAACCTACGTTCTCCATTTTTCTCTGTCTCTGTCTTTGATAGAATTTCATTCTGATGTTCTTTCTGAAAATATTGATACCTGACTTTTTACCTGCCTGGGTGGACCACTACGGGGGTCGATTTTGAGTTTAGTGTTTCCACACAAATTGTCTTTGTTAACTTTTTTTAATGGGTATGAATGTATTTACATAAAGTATACATACTAAATATTTTATAAGGCAACAAAATTTTGCTTTTGGAAAACCATACATTCTTTTAATATAATTCTTTAGCAATAAAACATTTGTTGAAAGGTAATATGGATGCTGTAGTGAGTTGTTTATAAAAGAACTAATTTTTTATTCCACATTGTTCTAAAAATGGTTTACATAAAATAAGCATATTTAGATTTGACAACAGAAAAAGATCATTTTTTAAAACCCATAAGTAACCCTTGTACCTATTAAGCACGGACATGATGGATGCCTGGTGGTGTGGTATGCGCTAAACAGTCGATTGGTCTTCTAGATGGTCACGGGTTCATACCTTTCCTACTACCATGCCCCATCATCCTGCGGGAGGTTTAGACTAGGACGTAGATTTTCAACTCCTAAGGAGCATCCAAAACATGTCAAACAAAACAAAAGAAACAAGACAAAAGTGATTAAATTGGATCTTTAAAAGCACTTTTTAATTTTTAGTTCTAAACTTGACAAATTAACAGACAGGCCACAGAAAAAAAAAAAGAACAATCAACATATAGGACTCTACAAATAGACAGCGTTTGTTTTGGGTTTTTTTTTTTTTTTTTTTTTTTTTAAAAACTGGCTAAAAGAACGTGTTTATGTTTCTCTTCGCCAAAACAATTTACAGAATAAACATTGTGATGAAGAGGTGGAAAGGGGGAACTCAAAGTTAAATAGGAATTCGTATTTTTGAACAATTGTATAGATATACCTGATCAAAAAAAAATCATTTTTTAATTGCTCTATAATTACTTTATAATTATAAAACTAAGTTCTTTTCAATTGCAATTTTAGAGACGCATTTTATTTATTAAAAGTTTTATTATGGCTTAGAAACATTATTTAAATATAAAGGCTGATTTTATTATTAGGATATTAAACCATGGCTTAAAAGCATTATTTAAATATAGTAGCTGATTGGGAGGCATCTCTCGATTTGCTATATCAGGATTTAGTTTAGCATGTAAACTAGAATACAAAAAAATAGAGTTGTCATTCCTGCCATCACTGACGTTGCACTACAGACAGAACCCTTGACATTGATGTATTCAGAATCTGTACAACCGCCGTTTGTGACTAGACATGTCTTGGAGTTAAATGAAGGGGAAGAATATTTCAAGGCCTCACAATAATTTTGGTTGTCGACTAATGTTTTTACTTCTGCGTTACTGGCTATACAACTTGAGGCCTGATTCTTACAATTAGTACTCACAGCGGCGAAAACACTAGAATAGTCTCCTGACACGGGACGAAGCAGACCCAGGATAGTCAGCAGTGATGACAAATACATAATCTTGGCAATCATCTTTGCATTAGCAATTATTACCTGAAATAAAAAAGAAAACTATATTAAAAAAATACTTTTCAAAAATTACAATTCCTTCTTGATACTGTTTATAGAGCGAGTATTTGGCTCTTAATAACTAACGAATGTTTACGAAAAAATGGAACATTCTATATGCTGAGCTTGTGGGAAGAGTCAGACCCAAATTTGGGAGGAGATAGCCCAAGACCGGACACGATCATCGTAGAGAGCAAAAGAAATGAAGTGGCCTACGTCAAGAGAAAGAAACAGACAGCTGCCCTGACAGCTAGCCCTAAAACAGATGCATATACATACAAGAACTCTGCCGCTCTAGAATTGGCTTGATTAGTCACACCAGATTCTGCCCTGTCTCTAGTCGAAACCAAAGCCAGTGACTCATCTAGACGCATCCATTATCTTCCGGCATATTAATCTAATAGACTTTAAATATTCTAATGATAAACCTATAAATCTAGATTCAGAAGATATTACGGAACATTAATTTATTAAACACCTTAATGAAGAGGGCTTACATACTGAAATACCCTAAGATGTAATCTGATCAAGATAACGATTTTCTAGTCCTCTATACAAATTTAAATTATTTTCTTTTTATATTTTTATATTTAGAATAATCATAACGGTCAAGCTAGAATTTCCCTAATGTGGCCAATGAGCTAGTAATTCTCAACGATATACATCAACTTTCAAATTCCTAGGAAAATCGTTAGAGCCGTTTTTCGAAAATCGTGTCCACAGATGATTTTAGGCTTTATCCAGAAGGTTTTGTTCATTACGAACGTGCGACTTTAATAGAGGTATTTTAAATAATACCTCAATCCTCGCTCTGTTCATGGTTTCTATGAGAAATATGTTAGTTGTAATTTCACTTGCTGCAATTGGACACAGTGGGGCATATTTTATAAGAAATATTGCGCACATGTTTATAAGGCCTCTATATTTTCTCATTATAACAAAGACATTTTTAGTCTACCTAAGCCTTGTGACGTTAAAGAGATTTTTTTTCTGTGTGACGTCATTCGTAATGATTTTATGATTCAAAGTACCTCGATTCCTCTTTAGGTTAAACAATGATGGATGATATACAATAGGTTCTTCTGTTTCTTTTATTACATTCAACTGATTGGAGCAGAGGCGTAGTGCGCAGAGGGCAAAGGGGTCATGATGCCCCGGGCGCCCACTTCAGAAGGTGGGCGCCACATGCAGTCTATATTTCTATGTGATGTTCATGGAAAATGGGAAGGGGGGTGCCAATAATGTACTTTGCCCTTGGCGCATCTTTTGCTCACTACGCCTATGGATGGGAGGCTTTAACGCCAATGTCAGCCATATTTATCTGCAGAAAGCATAATGGTGAGCATTTGCTTACTACTACTTTTGAGAAAAAGAGTTGCGGTGGCTGAGCGGTAAAGCGCTTGGCTTCCGAACCAGGGCATATGATGTAAAGATCGTCTGTTTCAGTGACCCAGGGTATCATGTGACCAGCACAACGACAAACCATCTTTATTTTTCCACAACTAATGTCAGAGACCCATTAGAGCTGGGTTGACTCAGAGTCACCCTGAAGATCTTAAATTAAAAACTCCAGTATTCACCAGGATTTGAACCCAATTTACCACACAGCCACCTCGCCTCCACATTGTGAAGCAAATATTAACAAATTAACCAGTAGAGAGCCCCCGAGCGACTTACTATCAACGAAGTTACCAAAATGTGAATTTTCATTTTTTTTGGGGGGTTATGTCGTCGTACTCTATTCCACCCTTTTACCAGCATTTATAGACTTTGAAGAGATTGTGAATTAATAGCAGAAACTAAAACAAAAATGTTTACTATAATGTTTATGTATTTAGTTTGCAAAAAAAAACGAAAGTATGTTAGTTACTTAAAGTACATATTTAAAAAAAAAAAGTTAAAACTCCATAGTACAAGCTGTAAAAATAGTAATGAGTCAATCAGGTCCTTGCTTTATATAAAGAGAGAGACACACGTAGTATCGTGTACTATTTCATTTTTTCATAATATTTAATTGTCTATTTTAGCTTATGGCCAGATAAGATAAGATAAGTTTATACAAATTCTATTAACAAAAAAAAAATAGCTACATCTATATCTGCTTGTAAACTAGACTAACCTGCCAGGAAAGGATCTTAATCTGCTAATAATAAGTAAGGAAATATCGGTGAACACCGCAAGATCAAATCTGGGCAGTTCTATATTATGGTAAATCTTTTTATAGGTAGCATTTCTGTGTCACATGATATATAATAGTCGAATGCTTTTGTCATTCTTTTGCTTTAGATAATCGATATTTCATGAAAGTAATGCACATATTCATTGAAACAGAAAAGATCACAATCACCCAGTCATGTCCAATCAAGTTAAGCGCCTAACCCTATAAGGTAAATAGCTGTTGGGATGCGGTTCTCAAAATGTTTGACGTTCTGCACTTCAGTTTTAGCTTACTTCACAGTTCATTTCATAGAATTCCTTCATAATTTTTCATTTTGAAAAATTATAACGTTCAAACTAGAGTTTATCCCATGAGGCTTACTATCTAGAGTCATGCTTCGGAAACTGATGTGTTAACTCGGAAGTAAACTGAGTCCCTTGATCACTTAGAATTTCTTCAGGGAATCCTAAGCAAGAGAAAATATTGAAAAATTCATAAGTTACATTTTCTGCAGTTATTGTCTTTAATGGCACGGTCTTTGGCCAACGTGTACATCATAAGGATGTATCTGTATCCTTTTTTAGACATAGGGCTTATGGGACCCACAATGTCTACGGCCACTTTCTGAAACGGTCTGTCTTGCAAATCTGTGACCTGTAATGGGGCTTTTGTATAACGATCTCTGGGCTTTGTACTGGCGCAAGTGCTGCACGCTGAACAATATTTTTTCGCATCTTTAAATATTCCTTGCCAGTAAAAGTTATGCAGAATTCTTTTTCTTGTTCGTGCTGTCCACATATGACCCCCAAAGGTGAGTCATGACCTAACTCTAAAATTATGTTTCTGTCGGCGGCAGGAACGACTAGCTATATTTTGAAATTATTTATTTCACCTTATTATGATTTTTGCTTATTTGTGTTATAAGATATCTAAAGTGCTTCCTGCAAAATGACTGAAAAACTATGATAACATTAAAACAAAAAAAAATATGTAGGCTCTATTTATATTTTACGATATCTACAGTATTCTCTTCAAAATGACTAAAATATATTTTTTCTGCGCTTTTTTGTCACATCAATGGCTAAATTTCTAGGAAAATCATGAGCACCTTTTAGAACCCTATCAACCCAGGTGTTCAAGGTGTTCCAATGAATTTGTAAGCTGATTAGAGAAATTGTACAACATTTGAATGGCTCTTTTTTTTTAAAGTTTCTATATTCAGCTTGCAAAATCTTTAATGGGTCAAAAAAAGACCAAAATCTTTTAAAAACTGTGTCGGTGGACACGGTTCTCGAAAAAGGCTCTAACGATGTTTCTGAAGGAGAAGAAATTTCAGATCAGATCCTCATCATCACCATCATCATTATTATCATCATCAATGTTAATTTACTTAAAGCTTTAAAAGGCTTAACATATAGAAACTTTCTTATTTGACTCATATGATATGGCATAATTTTGATATTCCATTAATCATTAAATAAGAACAATCTGGTATAAACTTTGTCACATGTAAATTATGAGTGAGTCTGGTGTAAATGTACATTTTGGTTTCTTATAGTTATAATGTTTTTTGTTTGGTGTAATGCACAAATTGTAAGACAAATTTCCATGCGGACAATAAAGATTATTATTGTTATTATTTTTATTATAACTTTAAACCTACAAAATGTTTCTCCTTAATGATTTTTTTTCTTTACCTTTTTTATGAAATCTGATAATTTTTATGTATAGATCTGTCCTAATCTTTTAACGTTACTAATTTATTCGAGGCCTAATATAACTGTAATTATAGTCTATCAATAGTTATTTACTGAATTATTAAAGACTTACATTAGATTCCACACTCATTACTGACTTTTAAAAAAATATTGTTTCCAGATCATTACTTTGTCAAGAGAATGGCGACCAGCACCAAAAGTTTTACTTTGTTATTAGTGTTGTCGCTGCTAATAGGTCAGGATAACGTCATGGCGGAAAATATTGGAGGTGTCACTCTATCTTCAGACTGCTTTAACCAAGCATTCAGTTGTTTGTCAATGCAAGAAGCATCCCAAGAACTTTCGTATTACAATGCTAAACAATATTGTTTAGCCTTAACCTACAACGCGGGTAGCTTTAACTCCAAGACTTGTTTGCTAGACCAGAGCACTGGCAACACATGCACAGAAGACGAATAAAACTCTATTAAAAGTCAATTCTGTGGAGTCTGCTCTCTGATAGCAGGAACAGCAACTCTGCTTGTAACTTTCATAGTGTATTTCTTCAACAAATAGATGACTTTTAATATAATTTGTATATCTCATTAATATCCCGTGTGTGTGTGATATGCTCAAATACTGTACACTGATTTAAATCGCCTGTCTGTTTCTATTATGTACGTAGACTAGTAGGTAAATAGAATCATAATATACTTTTGCTAGGCTTGCACGAATGCACGTATTTATTAATTCTATGGTTGCCAAGCCGTTTTATTTATGGCTTAAACCGCCTGAATATAAAGGCTTTCCTTGAGTGGTTGTAAAGTACGTTGTCTAGGAGGTTGAATATCTGGCAACTCCAAACCCTTGTTCAGTCTTTTGACAACATGAACACAGAAACATCTAGCAGTGGAGCAACAGCAAACTCTCCGAGGAGACTCAACTTAATGGAATACTTAATAAATAATATATTTAACTATTTAACAGACTAACAGATATACAGTAATATCCATGTGGATCATCAGACATCCAAAATAAAAAATAATAAATTGCACCGCACAACTGAAACTACCTATTTCCGATAGAAAAACATTTCTTACTCAAACAGTCATATCACACACAGCAACTTCCAAGGCCAACAACTCTCGACTAGCTCTCTTCAACTGAAATCATTTGTTATATAAGGCCTCAACATTAACCAGCAACGTGTGGGCAGTTATCTTATCTTATATATTACAGACGTTACTTCAAAAAAGAAGATAATTACGTCCTACGCATTTTAAGTGTCAATCTAATCATACATGTTAATAGTTGACTTAACTCTGCCACGTCGTTGATTCAGGCAACCCTTTCCCTTTTCTAGTGGCACTCGAGAAGAAGCACTTATGCGAATTTGTTCTAGCGTATGGAATAAGAAATGTGCCTCTTTCTTTGTGTCTCTCTGGTCATTTCATTAGGTTTTGTAAATTATGGTTTAGTGCTTTATGTATAAAACCTAATTTACTTTGTATTCTTCTGTCCTGAAGTGTCTCTAGGTTTAGTGATTTAACCAATGGTCTTACTCTATTTATATTTGAATGTTTGTTATAAACCTCTTTCCGATAGAAAAACCTTTCTTACCCAAACAGTCATATCACACACAGCAACTTCCAAGGCTCAACACAGAGAGTGAAATCTTTAATTCTTAAACACAGAGAGTGAAATCTTTAATTCTTAAACACAGAGAGTGAAATCTTTAATTCTTAAACACAGAGAGTGAAATCTTTAATTCTTAAGCACAGAGAGTGAAATCTTTAATTCTTAAACACAGAGAGTGAAATCTTTAATTCTTAAACACAGAGAGTGAAATCTTTAATTCTTAAACACAGAGAGTGTAATCTTGACTTCCCAAACAGAGAGTGAAATCTTGACTTCCCAAACAGAGAGTGTAAATCTTGACTTCCCAAACAGAGAGTGAAATCTTGACTTCCCAAACAGAGAGTGAAATCTTGACTTCCCAAACAGAGAGTGAAATCTTGACTTCCCAAACAGAGAGTGTAAATCTTGACTTCCCAAACAGAGAGTGAAATCTTGACTTCCCAAACAGAGAGTGAAATCTTGACTTTCCAAACAGAGAGTGTAAATCTTGACTTCCCAAACAGAGAGTGAAATCTTGACTTCCCAAACAGAGAGTGAAATCTTGACTTCCCAAACAGAGAGTGTAAATCTTGACTTCCCAAACAGAGAGTGAAATCTTGACTTCCCAAACAGAGAGTGTAAATCTTGACTTCCCAAACAGAGAGTGTAAATCTTGACTTCCCAAACAGAGAGTGAAATCTTGACTTCCCAAACAGAGAGTGAAATCTTGACTTCCCAAACAGAGAGTGTAAATCTTGACTTCCCAAACAGAGAGTGTAAATCTTGACTTCCCAAACAGAGAGTGTAAATCTTGACTTCCCAAACAGAGAGTGTAAATCTTGACTTCCCAAACAGAGAGTGTAAATCTTGACTTCCCAAACAGAGAGTGTAAATCTTGACTTCCCAAACAGAGAGCGTAAATCTTGACTTCCCAAACAGAGAGTGAAATCTTGACTTCCCAAACAGAGAGCGTAAATCTTGACTTCCCAAACAGAGAGTGAAATCTTGACTTCCCAAACAGAGAGTGTAAATCTTGACTTCCCAAACAGAGAGTGAAATCTTGACTTCCCAAACAGCGAGTGTAAATCTTGACTTCCCAAACAGAGAGTGAAATCTTGACTTCCCAAACAGAGAGTGTAAATCTTGACTTCCCAAACAGAGAGTGAAATCTTGACTTCCCAAACAGAGAGTGTAAATCTTGACTTCCTAAGCAGAGAGTGTAAATCTTGACTTCCCAAACAGAGAGTGTAAATCTTGACTTCCCAAACAGAGAGTGAAATCTTGACTTCCCAAACAGAGAGTAAAATCTTGACTTCCCAAACAGAGAGTGAAATCTTGACTTCCCAAACAGAGAGTGTAAATCTTGACTTCCCAAACAGAGAGTGAAATCTTGACTTCCCAAACAGAGAGTGTAAATCTTGACTTCCCAAACAGAGAGTGTAAATCTTGACTTCCCAAACAGAGAGTGTAAATCTTGACTTCCCAAACAGAGAGTGTAAATCTTGACTTCCGAAACAGAGAGTGAAATCTTGACTTCCCAAACAGAGAGTGAAATCTTGACTTCCCAAACAGAGAGTGAAATCTTGACTTCCCAAACAGAGAGTGTAAATCTTGACTTCCCAAACAGAGAGTGAAATATTTACTTCATACTTTTTTGTAATAACGTTCTAGATTATTTTTTTGTTAGTTTCGTTTGTCGTTTGACACTAAAATCAGACTGCTTCGCTCCCTGTCACGTCCACATTATTATAACCACTCTTAAGAAGAACATTAAGACCTATCTGTTTAAAACCATTTCAGATTAACTGTCATTTTAGCTGTCGTGTTTGTGTTTGTAATGTTATTACAGCGCCTTGAGCCTACATTTTGTTTGTTAACAGCGCTTTATAAATAAAATTATTATTATTAAGACAGAAAAAGTGAACATCAAAGAATGGACAGGCCTGTCATTGAATACATTTTTATCCAAGACAGAAGAAAAGCAAGGCAAACGACACTAGCTCCAGCTGGAATAACCTACCCAGTGTGCGGCCGAACATTCCGTGGTCACATAGGTCTCACCAGCCACATGAAGAGGCATAAAACCCCAGTACAAAGCTCTCAGCCCCGTGGATGACAAAGTGGTCATCATCGAACCACAATGGACGAACTGTATATATATATATCCAATCAAAGGCCAGATCGGAACAGATAAAAGCGATTGACAGATCTTGTGTGGTGCTCTGTTCATCAGACTAAGGGATTGGTGAAGTTGAAACACGTTTCTGAAAAATACACTAAATAATGAGCAGCCAATAGTTTTAAGGTTCTCTTTTTAATCATTCTTAATACTAAAACGTTATTTAAAAACACATACACAATTTCAACATAGTGTCAACTTTGTAATATGATTAGTCTCTTTACATGGCGATAAGGCAGCACGATGAATTACTTGCAACTTTTAACAAAACGCTAATTAAAATTGTATGGCCATATCACAAGGTCCTCAGTGCTTACCTTTCTTTTGGGAACATTTCAAGAGGAAAAAAAGAACAGAGCAAGAGATGGGAAGACAACATTAAAGAATGCACAGGCCTGCCATTAAAAGAGATTCTATTCAATGCAAAAGACAGAGGAGTGGAGAAAGACGCTTGACAGATCATGAGTGGTGCACAAGCGGTTAAAAAAGTTACCGATAGATGAAGGTGATTCAAATTCAATCGTATTAACAAATACCAAGCACACACATTTTTCTTTGAACAAATTTTATCCACTTTCAAGAGCAATAAATAATCAATAGTCATGCATTTTCAATATGCTAATGACAAAACATCAATTAAGCAATGAATTACAGCTCAACTCATGACCATATTTGTGGGAGGCCAGACGAAGCCATTGCCAAGAGCGGGACCTCAACAGTAGAGATTTTAAACATACAAAACAAATACAACAAAATAAGTGAAAGATAAAGATTTTTCAATGTAAAAGAATGTCACCTTTGAAACAGGATTTGAGGACATGATAATAATATCATAATTAAATATAGATAAGATAAGATAACTTTATTGATCCAATCAAATGGTAATTCCGTTTGACCACAATTGACAACATCACCGTAACTACTGTACAATAATAGTATAGATGAAAAAGTCTGCCCTTAGTGACAAATTTATAACTAGTGTAATGAAAAAGGTCATAAGTATCTAGAAATAATTTAAATGTTTAAACAGTGTTGCTCATTCACTTGCAAATATTCGTTAAAAGTAATATTCTGCTTTGAAGTATTAATTTTACACTATTGCTTTCGTGTTAAGTGATTCACATCATCTAAGTGTAAATCTTGACTTCCCAAACAGAGAGTGTAAATCTTGACTTCCCAAACAGAGAGTGAAATATTTACTTCATACTTTTTGTAATAACGTTCTAGATTATTTTTTTGTTAGTTTCGTTTGTCAATAAAAAGATGGTTGACATTTTTGTTTCTGTGTACAAACTAGCAAACGTCTACATTTCAATACAATCCTATGGTAGACAGGATCCTAGATAGACAGTGGTCAGGAACTCAAGGCTCAGAAACAGAAACCAAAACAAAAAAGTTCTTGCATGAGGAGCACTTTGAGACAGGGGGGGGGGTTAAAACTGAAACTGAAACGACTACAACTAAAACTAATGTCACTTCCAAGAAACTGCAGGTGTGTCTTGAACTCATAAACTAGTTTGTTCAAGCTATTACAAAGTCAGTTTCTGGTCCAGGCACGTCTAGTTTAGTCTTTGTGTGACTCTCGCTTTTGGTAGTTAGGCGGTGGAATATATTGCTTCCTTCCCTTGTGGGGAGGGGGTGTGAAAGCATGACATGACACTTTGAGGTCAATACTCCAAAGTAATTAACATTTTTAATCACAAAAGCCTCTCCCCCCTCGAAGAAACACACACAAATGTACATTTTCACTATTTGTGTGCATGCTTCTCTTATTTAACTAAACACACACACACATGTACATTTTCACTATTTGTGTGCATGCTTCTCTTATTTAACTAAACACACACACACATTTACATTTTCACTATTTGAGTGCATGCTTCTTGTCACAGCCTGATTTTGTTATAGGCGTGATGACGCGAATGTCTCTGTGTTGTAGATATCTCTACAATGTTCTTTGCTGATAACTAAATACTTTCACTCGCGCACTAGATTTGCTAGTGCGTGAGAACACTAACATGCTGAACTCTTTGACCACCATACTTATAATAATTAATGGACTCACTTGTAGCAGACATGGTTTTTATTCACATTAAATAATGAATCATAATATATTAGCGACTTCAGCCATCACAAAATACATCCAAGAAAATTAGTCCTGAATACAAATCAATTCAATGACACTCTACTTGTACAATGCACATTAATATCCAAAACACTCCTCTCCTTACGAGAGTCTAAAAATCAACTGCTGTCCACCTCGTGGTCAACTTCCGACCAAAAAACAAAATCTCGTGCGAACAAGCACGGAATGGTTCAGTGATTACTAGTCACAAAATATTACAGGGGTTCTAAAACTGACGTGACATACGCCCCTTCCCCTAGAAAAGATTTTTGAAAAAAATCTTTTACAAAAGTACATATGATATTATTGTTGTATATATATATATATGTCTATTAGCTTAATCTATCATGTGAAGCTGATCTAATTAATCATCTCAATACTGCTTACTCAATTATACATAAATATTAATGTTATGTCATTCATTCTAACTATGAATGGTTCCATATACTAATTAACAAATGCATTGTTTAATTGCTATGTGGTCCTCCTGTTAACATACATTGACATCTCAATTATAAGAGAAGAAAAAATAAAATTTTAAAGTCATTTTACATTAAATTATTTCTATGATATAACACAACCAATGTGTATCATTTGACACACTAAGTGAATTTATTGAAAAAGTTTCCAAAAATTTACATACATCTATACAAGTATATTTGTGTTCAGTATTACTTTAAGTTCTGTCATCATTATACAAGGTTACTATGACATTGTCTATAATTGCTATTGCTAGCACACACATGTGGTATTTAAAGTAGAATAGCATAAAAATGATAACATTCAAATGTGTACCACATGGAAAAAAATCAACAATATTTACATTTGTGAGTTGTTTTTCAAAAAGATGTCAGGTCAACAGTTCAAGTAGTTTACTGTTGTTTACAATGTGTTTGTTTACATTACTGTATTTACTAACCATATAAATTATTAGCACATCTAGTTATTGTGATATTCTATGTTATTGACAAATTGTGATAAATAAATATGTAATGCACAGTTAATAAAAAATGATAGTACAATAGCATCAATGAAAGGAAAAATAAAAAATGTCATCATGACCCAATAAAATGATACAAGTGTAACAAAAATATGTCATGACCTAGTTACAGAAAAAAATGTCAGCTTGACCTGATTTAAAAATGTCAGTTGTTTTTAATTGTATTGTGAAGTTAAACATTTTCATAGCTAACAGTAATTTATCTTCCTCTAAATAACTTGTTATTGAATGCTTTAATAAGTCCATAACAATCTTCTACTGTGTTTAAGTGTACAAATGCAATTTTATTTGATCTATCTTGAGTTCTTATATCTACCCATTTAACATGTGTAACATTGCTAAATTCTCTCATGATAGTTTGCCATCTAGTGTATCCTGATAAATTTTCTACTCTAATTATGTTGTCAGCATTACTTGAAATGTTTCTAGTGGGACTTGTATCTTGTGCAACAGATAGTTTACAAATTTCTCCCTTATTTGCTGCCCATTTCCTAATTTCTTCTTTACTTATATCATTTACACCATTAACATGACCAATTATTAAATCTTGGGCTGGTGTATCTAAAATAATAACATCTACTTCTCCAGTTATCCATGGGGTATCTAAGTGTACTCTGGCTGTATCACAAATATCAAATTTCTTTTGATTGGCATATGTAAGTTTGATCTTATCTGGCAGTTTTTGATTTGGTTTTATTAGTTTTGAATGTATTAAAAAGGCACTGCTTCCTGTATCTCTGATGGCTTCTACTTTAATTCCATTTACATATGAGGGGTATAGGTTTAAGTTTGGCTTATTGTACTGCATGTAGGCTGTTAATTCTTCTCTATTGCCATGACTATTATTATTGTTATTGCTATAGTTATTATTTGGACTGTTGTTCCCTCTATCATTTCTATTTCTGTTGTGATGGTTATTAGACTGATTGTTGTATGTGTCCCTTCTTGATTGTCTGTTAGTATTATAATTATTGTAATAGAAGTTATTTCTAAGGCTCCTTCTTTGTCTAGGGCTTGCATTCTGGTTTGATCTGTAGTTTGTATATTGGTTATTATTGTTACTAGGATTGCTGTAATTATTTTGATTGTAGTTGGTAGGGTTATGGTAATTAGTGTAACTTCTATATCTAAAGTTGCTAGTATTAGTTTGTCTGCATTGGCTCTTAACATGGCCTTTCTTGCCACAATTAAAGCAAATCTTAGAGTTAGAAAATTTAAATCTATCATTAGTATTACTGTTTGATGTACTGACTGTTGCAGCTAATTGATGTAGGTCTCTTTTATCCATGGTATGACCAGGATGGCTATCTTTAAAAAGGTTTAAATTAGTAATGAGATCAGTTTCTGTTTTTACCTTCTTTTCTTTAAGAAAAGTGAACACTAAATCTGTTACATTAGATAGTACATTGTCAATTAGGATCATGTCTAAAATTTGAATTGGATCTTTAATGTCACATTTAGCTAGTTCTAACCATTTAAGCATATTTGCCTTCATGTCAAATATAATTCTATTGAAGTCTCCATCTTTATTTAGTTTAATTTTTTTAAAGAGTTTTCTATAATAGTCTTCACTTTTTCCAAAATGTTCCAAAAGTCTAGTTTTAACAGCAAGGTAGTCTTTTTTTTGTTCAGTTGTGAGTGTGCTTATTATGTTTAGGGGTTCTCCAGATAAATTAGCCAGCAGATGTTTTGCCATATCCTCATTATTTAAGTTGTAAGTGGATGAAATATGTTCAAACTGAACTAAGTAATTTTCTAATGTTTCTTCCTTAATATTAAATTTATGAAATTTAGAGATGAATGGTTTGTTACTAGTTTGCTGGGTAATAATGTTAGGATTAATTTTTGCTGCTTCTAATTTAGCTAATTCTTGTTTAGTTTCTAGTTCTTTATGTTTTACTTCTAAGTCCTTAAGTTCTTTTTGATGAGCTCTTTCCGCAGCTCTTTCTTCCCTATCTTTATCCTTTTCTATCCTATCTTTTTCCTTTTCAGCCCTATCTCTTTCCTCTTTTTCTTTCTTTTCAGCCTTTTCTAATTCTTTTTTGATAAACTCCTTTTTCTCCTCCCCTTCTAGTTCCATCACCTTCACAAGTTCTAGAATTTTATCATATGATGCCATGGTTAATCTTAATGTATCAATGTAGTAGTTAAAGAAGTAAATCAAAATATACAGTTGAACAAAAAAAATATGTTACAAGTATTATATTATATGTTACAAATATTACACTGGGAGAATGAGTGTGTTATGATGCACTATATTTTTACAAAATAAATATAAGATCAGTGAACTCTCCTAATAATCATATATTCAAATAATTATATGTATTAAATGAATACTTTTCACAAATGCAATAGTTCAAGTATGTTTCAATATGAAGTATGTATGGCTATTGTTTATGCCAGTTATAATAGAAAAAATTAAATTAAAAAGAAGCAAAAATATATGTACAATGTATAAAAAACAAACACAGAAACAATATGAATGATGACACAGTCTGCTATAAAAGAGATTAATAAAAAGAAGAAATAGGACAGGAGAATTACAGATATGTAGATACAAGACTTTACACAAACAACAATATAAATACAAACAGAATACTCTGACAAAATACACAAACAAGACTAAAACAGCTAATAAATATTTCCCAATATGATCTAGTACCTCCCTACCAACAAGGATGACCTCAAACGTGTTGGGTCTTATTGAAGGTAAAAGAACAGATAGGATATTCCCTAATAGATCCTATTATTATGAAAGTCATAAAATAGTCCCTCTCCAGCCACCCTTACAAATACTTAGAAAAATGAAAAATGTAAATGGTTACTCACTAGTGACTATCTTCAATAGTCAACATCAATTTATTGGATACTTTTAAATTATGTCAATGTATAACCAGTACATACAATTATTATTCAAACTTACAGGGGCTTTCTAGTGTAGTCTGATGTAGATAAGTTCCA
The DNA here is from genome assembly GCA_036873155.1 of Biomphalaria sudanica. NCBI lineage: Eukaryota > Metazoa > Mollusca > Gastropoda > Planorbidae > Biomphalaria > Biomphalaria sudanica. The sequence goes on along the minus strand of JAZGLO010002517.1, from coordinate 150,686 downwards.
TCCTCTTAGTGTAGATCCATTGTCCAGTGATACTCCAATCATCGAATAAATCATTGAAATAAGTAAGGTAATATATCCAATAGTGAGCTCAATAATCCAAACAGAATTAATTACACTGGTAGCTAGTAATCCAATAAAGGCTTAGTACAAATCATATGGGCAACAATGACTAGAATGAGAAATAGTATATATACTCCAAAGTGCTTGAGCTTCTAGAAGATAATCCAACAGTGAATGACTGACTCAAATAGCAGTATAAGACAGGAAGAGTTCTTCACAGAAGATGTTGATAGGAGTCAGTTAAGACTATATGGTGGTATCACGTGCCCAAGTGTACCACTATTTGTTACTGGAACAATGAACAAATAATTAGGTGAGTCTCAAATGACGTACACCACGATGAATAGTCGACTTGAATGACGTCGGATCTGATTAGTACAGACAGGTTGCTTCGGATTTTCTTCAGTAATTTTCACCCAGATTGCGGCTCATCAGGTTGTAGCACAGACAGATTCTGAGATTGCTACAGTAATTTTTCACCCAGATTGCGGCTCATCAGGCATAACTGTATTCAGTGTCATACACATTAGTTAAATGGACTATTATGTGTATGATGATGTTGAAGTAGTAGATCTCTAAAAGTTAAGATGCATGAGCTTAGTGTTTATCATCAATCTGCATCAAATCTTGGTTCAAAATGAGTCTGTAAGCTGAAGTTTCTAGCTAAGTTACCTTCAACTTGATATTGTATTATCTTATCTTATCTTATATAATACAGACGTTACTTCAAAAAAGAAGATGATTACGTCCTACGCGTCATGCATTTAGTCATGCATATTAACCAATGACTTAAATTCTGCCAAGTCACTGGTTTTTCTGGCTAGCTCAGGCAACCCATTCCATGCTCTAATAGCACTAGGGAAGAAGGAGTATTTGTACAAATTTGTCCTAGCATATGGGACGAGGAATGTGCCTTTATTTTTGTGTCTTTCAGAGTATTTTATTAAATTTTGTTTTTGTATTTGAAGATTATGGTTCAGTGTTTTATGTATAATTGCTACTTTACTTTTGAGTCTTCTGTCCTGAAGGCTTTCTAAATTTAGTGATTTTACTAATGGTGTTACCCTAGTCAAATGTGAATATTCGTTTGTTATGAATCTCACTGCTCTATTTTGTGTTTGTTCCAGTTTCTTAATGTTTTCTTGAGTTGAGGGGTCCCACACGGTGGATGCATTAGTGAGTCTAGTTGGTTATATTTTAGATCTATGGTAACGTAATTAGATCTAGGAATCGATTTGAGATCCTGCTGGAGCCAGGGCACCTGAGTTAATTTCTTGTTGTTGCAGAAACGTTTGTTAGGCTTCTAAGTTCCGTTCAATTGTTTTTGCCGCCATACTGGAAAAATAGTCCTTTGTACTTCTACGCCAGATTATATGTAGACGATCGACGATTTACTTGTTAAAGAGTGTAGGTTCGTTCTGTCATTTAAGACATACTGGCCACCATATGTCACAGCCTGATTTTGTTATAGGCGTGATGACGCGAATGTCTCTGTGTTGTAGATATCTCTACAATGTTCTTTGCTGATAACTAAATACTTTCACTCGCGCACTAGATTTGCTAGTGCGTGAGAACACTAACATGCTGAACTCTTTGACCACCATACTTATAATAATTAATGGACTCACTTGTAGCAGACATGGTTTTTATTCACATTAAATAATGAATCATAATATATTGGCGACTTCAGCCATCACAAAATACATCCAAGAAAATTAGTCCTGAATACAAATCAATTCAATGACACTCTACTTGTACATTAATATCCAAAACACTCCTCTCCTTACGAGAGTCTAAAAATCAACTGCTGTCCACCTCGTGGTCAACTTCCGACCAAAAAACAAAATCTCGTGCGAACAAGCACGGAATGGTTCAGTGATTACTAGTCACAAAATATTACAGGGGTTCTAAAACTGACGTGACACTTCTCTTATTTAACTTAACACACACACACATTTCTCTTCGAACAAATTGCGTCCACTTTTATAAACAATAAGAAATCAATAGTAAGACACTTTTAATATCTTAATGATTAAACAACAACTGAGCAATGAGTTACAACTCAACTCTTGGCCATATTTAATGGAGGGAAGACAGAGCTACTGACAAGACTGGGGCCTCCCCAATAGAGAGGTTTTTTTTTAAATGTCAAAACTTGTACGTTGTTGTTTTGTTTGTTTGTTAGATTGTTTGTATTTTTAAACATTTGTTACGCATTTTTACCAGCAATATTTTAAATCTTGCAGTTGGCAATACTGTCGGGTAAAAATGTGTCCGCTTGTAGTGTACTCGTAATTTATCAATGTAGATATGGATTGACGGCTGTGCGTCATCCCAGGGACCTACCCTGCACAAACTGAAACATATTTTTGGGACAAAAACATGCATATTAATTTAGTTTATACAAGGAAAATAAGTATTAATTGGCAAATACTGTTTTTCTTCCTTCTAAAATTCGGAGTGCTTTTAGATTACTGGCCTTTACTGGTTAGACCTCGTAGTTACCTCAGAATAAAGGGAAATTTAAAAAAATGAAACGGGCTCGAGCAATAGATAATAGGGTAGTTAAACCTTAGTTAGTCTTCATGACTTTCTATTTTAAGATAAGCAAATTTATCTAAAAATAGGAATAGAAAATCTACCATTTTAAAAGTAATATTTATTATAATCCAGTACAAATCATCCTATCACATAATCCTAATCTCATGTTTGGATCCGGTGTGATAAGCTCGGGGTGTCACCCCCCACCCAGGAAAAAAGGTCTTAAATTACACTAGTGTTTCTCAGCTACTTCCGAAAAGGCAAATCAAGCACTGAACATGTTTATTTCCTGCGAAACTTCGTCAAAAAAGCCCAGAATACCAACAAAGGAAAAAATTTTGTTGTGTGTCACCCGGCGCGGCACGCACCCTCGCACCTGCCTAGTGACGCCACTGATTCGTTATAGTCTAACTTTTTCCTTGAAAGAACAGCTCGCACATTCTAAGTATTTAGCGGGACACTAAGCCCTTGAAAGTTCTCATCACATTTTTTTTTTCTTATTTTTTAGAGAAATTAATTCACGTGGTGGCCTACTCGTTAATTGTTCCAGTAGTTCATGGAACACATAGTCAGGCCTCGCGGAACACTAGGATTCCGAGTAAGAGAAAATTAATTACCAAAAATTAATAAACTTATTGTTTTTGGTTTTGTTATTGATTCCTATCAAGTACAATAATTAATTGTGCCAAGTTTTAACTTCATCCGAGAATGGGAAACGGGATTAAAAAACCATGTACAAACTTGTAACCATCTAGACAGACAGAGTGAATTGATATCAGCTTTGTACCAGACAGACAGAGTGAATTGATATCAGCTTTGTACCAGACAGACAGAGTGAATTGATATCAGCTTTGTACCAGACAGACAGAGTGAATTGATATCAGCTTTGTACCAGACAGACAGAGTGAATTGATATCAGCTTTGTACCAGACAGACAGAGTGAATTGATATCAGCTTTGTACCAGACAGACAGAGTGAATTGATATCAGCTTTGTACCAGAAAGACAGAGTGAATTGATATCAGCTTTGTACAACAAGAAATCAGTGAGATTGTGTCCTTGAAAGTTCTCATCACATGTTTTGGTACCAAATATTCATATTGTAATGATTCTGTCTATCAATCATTCTGCAAACACTGATCAAGACAACACAACACAACTAGCTCTAGAACTTGATAACAAAGGTTCCGTGTAACGTGTAATTTAATGTGATAAATAAGAGCCAAACACTTTACAATTGGCAACGTTAAACATCTAACTGTAACCGTTGGACCCAACTTGTGCTGGACAGTCTCGTTTTGAAACAGGGTGAACAGTCACAGACTTCATTCTGGACCCCATGTATCGGGAAGCGTGGCCGAGAAGCTAAGTACGCTTGAACTTGGCTTGGTTTGGATACTTAAAAAGGGGGCTTGAGGTTCGACACAGAATTCTGTTTAATGAGCGCCTTTAGGCAGCATGAAAAACCTTCTCCTAAATACACCCTCCCCCTACTGGTCCACAAATGAGCTTGGACCATAGCGCTCTGAGCATGCTAAAAGAATGAAAGTAGCGCTTTATAAAAGCTATATTTATTATTATTATTATCGGGCTTATTTCACTGGGAACTAACAGTACTGACCTGTTGTACTGAACTGGACTGAACTGCGTTGACTCTGACACGCTCTGTATGTATGTTACGGTGTAGGACTCTGAGGCTAATTACCGCTGCCTTTAGCCACTTATAACAAGTGGACCCAGGAGTCCAGGCTCGGCGCGCTGTGAATGTGGTATGGTCCGCTTCTCGGTCCATGACCTTCAGTTAGGACTAAGGACGATGAGCTCCCAGTCCATGACCTTCAGTTGGGACTAAGGACGATGAGCTCCCAGTTTATGACCTTCAGTTAGGACTAAGGACGATGAGCTCCCAGTCCATGAACGCTGGATCAAAGCCTTCCCAACAATCAGTCCAGATTCTATTAGGGCATGAGCTAGCCAGGAAAACCAGTGACTTGGTAGAATTTAAGTCATTGGTTAATATGCATGACTTAATACATGACGCGTTAAACGTAATCATCTTCTTTTTTGAAGTAACGTCTGTATTATATAAGATAAGATAAGATTCTAATGCTGGACTTTATGGAAGATATCTATATCGGGTCTATCAAGGCTTTATCTAAAACGATGACGTAACCAGATTACGTGGTATTCAGGTGTAATGTTCATACCAGCACTTTCCCACAGGTCCGTTCCTAGTCCCTTGACACAGCTAGCAGCAAGCTGGCCGGTGTCACTGGACCGTGCCTCATGTGTTAGCTGATCGCACACACAGTTAACCTTAGCCGCGTCACAACTAGTGTGTGCAGATAGAACATTATCAACAAAAAGCGTCTTATCTTATCTTAGCTTCTATGATACAGACGTGACTTCATAAAATAAAGCTTAGAAACAAAGAGAAATACAAAGTGATGGTTGGGAAGAAAATTCCAAAGGAAAAAAAATGCCTCTAAATGCGATTTTTGAAATTTTGGTTTTGTATTTACGTGATTTTTGTTTATTACGTAAGATAGATAACTCTTGAAATATGTTCTGAATAATGTTGTGAAAAGTTATCGGATTTGTATATTTAGAAGTGTAAAATTATACTTTTTTTGTAAAATGTTTGTTTTACATGTTTCGGATGTTCCTTCAGAGTTGAAAATAATTACTTCCTAGTCCAAACCTACCGCAGGACTACGGGGGATGGGAACGGGCTGGGTTTGAACCCGGGACCATAGATAAATCTGAACAACAGTTCAGCGCGCAAACCGCACGACCAGGCAGCCATCCGTGGCTGTACTATTTAACAGATGATACAAAATGCGGCAAATGTACACGTATAATTATGTACAATGAAAATAATTACAAGACATTTTACAGGACTAAAGTAACAAACACAGGACGTTTGGGTCAAGAGGTCTTCATCAGGTACAAGCAAACGAAAAAGGACAAACAATGGATGCAATGAAAGGGCCTATAGTTAACGCACGTGACATCGAAAAGGAAGATCGCGTAGGAATATTTTAAATTTTGCTATCAGGGAATGCTTTTTGTATATGATGTAAGTGTATCATTTATCGTCTATTGATTCTAAATTATGGCTTAAAATCTGTAAATCTGTAGACCAGGAGCAAATGGAGACATTAGTTCTGGGTTGTTCGGTTTATGAATTTTAGGTAAAAGTAGAAGTATGGTTTTTGTTCTTCGCCAGCAAAAAGTCGTAGTTTTGTGAACCGATCGTGAGAGCAGATAATTATAATAATAAGTCTTTCTATTTTAATATAGATCTTTTTATTGTTTTCTATTGGTTTTTCTGGGATATAAAATTAATTGTTTTTTAGTAATTTAAACATCTCATTGCAAAATAAGCGTCATTCTTAGTTATACTTCAATGATTTAACGACGATATATTCACGTTGTTTTTTTTTTTTTGTTTTTTTTTTTTTGGTGTTAGAGACGCAATTACTTTCAGATCATATTCAATGTTTTTAATATGAAGATCTTAGGCTTGAGAGTATACAGAAACGGAGATTCAATGGACCTCATTCACCAATCGTACACAAACAACATATTGCCACATGGTTCTCCATCTTTTCTATACAAATTACGCAATCCATAAAGACTATCACGTGATACGTAATTTTCATTGCGTTATCAATATCATCACGTGGCTTAATGTTCTTTATTGTGTTTTGTGTTATGTAACTTTGGTTTTTTTAGTTTACATATTAAACTCTTTATCTATAATATAAAATTTGAATGTGAGGTGTATGTATGTATGTTACTTATAGACATCAAAACCGCTTGACCAATTTTGATAAAACTAGGCAGGAATATTCCTTGGGTACTAACTTAGACCGTAGTGTATGTATTGTAGCCCTAAAACAAATTTAAGACCTTTAAAAAAAATAAAGTTGTCCGACTCTATTACAGCTATAGTATTTTATGGATCTAGGCCATGGTAAACAATGTTGACATGAGAAAATATCGACAGGATTTAAGCCTAGATCTAATTTTAAGAAATACACTTTGCGCACATAGTTTTTTTACTTTGACACATGAAAAAAAAGAAGATCCATTAATTTCTTTATATAATAAAATAAACCTTCAATTTTGTGTTTTAAAAGCATTTTTTTTTACATAAATTAGTTCCTGATATCTGTGACTACAGATTTCCTGGCGAACATTTTTTCATTAGACATTACCAATTGGTTACACATTAATACATCTCTCTACTGAGTCTATTCCTTAGTCTAGGTCTAAAACTCTTATTGAACTCTAAGATGATAAAACTTTTTTTCGCAAAGATAGTTTTGTGCTTAAACACATAAACATACTAATTATTGTCCATTCATTTGATATTTTAATCAAATTAACATTCAAATTTGTTTTTCTAAAGCATGTTTAATACATTCGTTTGCTGTTCGCTAAAGTTGTGTAGCCGTGTTGAGATAGGCCTATATTCATTTATGAAAAAAGGTCACGCAAGCGCAACACAAAATGAACTCTATAAAAGCCAATTTTTAACTCTTGATTAGTGTAGATTTAGATCTATTTTTTTTATTGCGGAAATAAATATTATTTATTTTTTTTTGAGGATTCGAATAAGAGATTGATTAAGTAGCTAACACTTGAGGATTTTTTCTGTGGATTACTTGTGTTTCTGTGGGTTTTTTGTGATTCTGTGGATTTTTGTGTGTTACTGTTTAGAGTGGACGGCGCGAGGATTGTGTAGTAAAGAACTGTGTAGTTATCGTCTCTTTTCTGTCTCTGTACTTGTGATAAACCCTTGTAAAAATGTCAGTTAAGACATTTTTTATTTTAAAAAAGGACCTGGATGGTGGACTTGTCCACGCTCCAGGTACCTTGCTTCTAAAGCTGTCAGGCCAAGGGGCTGTTAAGGCCACTATGGCGAGCCTAATAGAGTGCCTGAAACTAACACCGGACGAAGTGAGTTCTCTCTATCGCTTCGAGAACCCCTTTGTCTGGTTCCTGTTCCCAACATCCGCCCGAGTGAGAACCCGTATACTAGGGAAATCATTCGGGAATGATAAGGACTTCAAGGTAGATGTCTGTACCTTGGAAGACGAAAAAATCAGGGTTACCCTTCATTGGGTAGCACCAACCATAAACAAATCAAAGATAGGAGAAATCTTTGGAGCCTTTGCAGAAGAAGGCTCCTAGATAGAACCAATCAAGCTAGGCAACTCAGATAAGTGGGCGGCTTGGATAAAAATCCGCAAACAGACTGAACTCCCCCATTATATTCAGTTACGATACGAGGACGATCCGAGGACCTACAAGGTCCTCGTGACCATCCCGGGACGTAGACAACAGTGCTGGCATTGCGGACAGGATCAGCACTGGTCAAACCAGTGTCCAAATAGGGCGAACCCCAGAAGGGACCAAAACCCCACAGAAGGTGCAAAGGCCCTTAAAGGTGAGGGAGAGAAAAAGCAATCCGAGATTGATCAACAGCTAAAAAAAGATGGCTTCACAATGGTTGAAAGCAGCAAAGGAGGGGGAAAAAAACAAATAGAAGCTATGGGAGCTACTCCAAGTGGTCTCCCCCCACCTAACAGCCCTGAAAACAACTCTAAGCAAAGTAAAAAAATTAAAACATCCGGAGGGGCAAGTTCAGCGCCCACCACCCCAACCAAAATAACAAGAAAGAGAGCCCTCTCTCTCTCTTCCTCATCAGAGGATCTAAACGAGGATCCCCGGGTAGAGGAGGAGAAAAGAGAGGAAGAACAGTTCAAGCTCGAGCTGAACTTTCCAGACTCCCCGTCAGTGCTAGTCATAGATGAGGGCGAGGACCCTAACACACATTCAAACACATAAACAACAAAGCAACTTTTAAAGATAAAATGCATACACACACAATAGAATAACAAACACGCAAACCAATCTCACACACTCATGGCAGACATCAAAATTTTGACACTCAACATCAAAGGGCTTAACAATAAACACACATACATAGCACACCTCACAAGGAAATACAAGCCAGATTTTATCTTTCTGCAAGAGACCAACACACAGAGTACAAGGAAAAAGGAAGTCTGTCTTATGGGCCTCCGGGAGGGTTATTTTAGTTTAGGTAGAAAGCCACGAGGGACAGCCATTTTACAAACATCCAATAGGTTTTCAATCACACACTCATATCAAGACAATAGCGGGAGGATAGTAATAATTAGGACAAGGTCACAAAAACACACATACACGTTAGTCAACATTTATGCACCCGCTCAAAAAAAAGAGAAACACGAGTTTTTTGGAATGCTAAGTGACATTCTACACACTCAGTACGCAGGAGAAAATTTAATAGTAGGGGGTGATTTAAATTACATTGATTCCCAATTAGACAAGCAAAACACAAACACAGGGTCCTGCTCCTCATATAACAATTAAAACGCATGACTATTTGGGGGGGGGGGGGTCATCAAGGCATTCCGGTTAGTAGATGCCTATAGAGAAGTAGAGGTCACGGGCCGGGTCACCACGTTCAGGGACAAAGCACACCAAATAGAAACACGGATAGATAGAGTGTATGTGCCAAGGGCGTGCAAAACAAAAAGTGTAACACATCTCGTAGAGACGTTACAATATACAGACCACAAAGGAGTCTTAGTGGAACTGCTGAACCCAAAACTAAAAAACAAAAAACAAAAAACACCGATCTGGAAACTTAACAACGACCTCCTAAATGACCCGCTCTATTTAAAAACAATCGCAAACCTCCTCAAAAATAAAATACATGACTCAAACACACCCTATTTCAAAGTCACAGAAATATGGACGCTAATTAAAAGCTCCATTAAGCAGCAAAGCCAAATACTGGCCACACTAGTCAACTCAAAAAGGAAAAAAGAAGAGGAAAGACTTAAAAATTTACTAACACACGAAGAAGACGAAGCAGCCAAAACACACATACTAACACAACTAGAAGAACTATTTAACTATCAATATAAAGGAGCGGAATTGAGGTGCAAAAGTAAAAAAATAACCGAAGGGCCTAACAAACTTTTTTTTATCAGCAGAACAAAACATTCAAATTGACAGAACTATTGACAACATTGACTTTACTAATTTGTATGACAAGGAACAGACGGACGACAAAGCACAAAAAGTATTTTTACAGAACTGCAAAGAAATACCAATGACAGAACAGATAGAGACAGACGCTCCCTTTACGCTAGACGAACTGAGAGCTGCTTTAGATACAACACAAAAGAACAAATCCCCTGGCCCAGACGGTCTGGCGTTTGAATTTTACAAAGCCTTTTTTCCCCAAATAGGACCCCTACTATTAAATCTATACAGCGACATGTTAGAGACAGAACAGTTACCTAGAGATTTCAACTTAGCATACATCACACTTCTACCAAAAAAACAAGAAAACAACACCTCATCTAGCGACTTTCGACCGATCTCACTTCTAAACACCGACTACAAACTCCTGACGAAAATGATTTTTCTAAGACTAAAACCCCTCATACCACACTTAATAGGACAGGATCAATACTGTAACAACCCAGACAAAAACATCGACGAACTTAACCATTTTTTAAGAGACATTATATATTACTGTAAAGACAAAGACTTGAAAGCAGCCCTCTTTTCTATTGACCAGGAAAAAGCCTTTGACAAAATAGACCATGACTACCTTTTTAAAATACTAGACAAGACGAAGACAGATGGAAGAATGAAGAAATACATAAAGCTAGTTTACACTGATGCCACAAGCAAACTCATAATAAACCAAACCCTTAGTGGCAGTATCCCCTTTCTCCCTTTTTATACACCCTTTGCCTAGAACCCCTTTTAGAAACCATCAGGCTAGATAGTGGAATCACGGGGATAAGAATCCCAGGCCCCATGCCCGTAGTTAAAGTTAAAGCATACGCTGATGACACCACCCTTTTTCCCTCCTCAGAAAAAGACATAGCCGCAATCATAGATAAGTTTATTCAATTTGGGAGGGCAAGCGGGTCAAAAATTAACATAAATAAATCTTGTATTATGGGATTGGGCAAGTGGGAAATCCCCTCAAACATACCCTTTAACCTTAAAATAGAGAAGGGAATTAAAATATGCGGCATCACGTGGACAAGCAACCCAACATATTACCACATACAGCAGTGGGAAAATATTTTAAAGAAAACCAAAATCACACTTAAAAGATTTCACTATGCATCAACTACTATATTTGGTAGAGCAATACTAGTAAACAACCTGGTCATCCCGAAGATAGTTTATTTAGCAAACATCACAGAACCTCCACCAACTTTTATACCAAGCATAAACACAATCATTAGGAAATTTATATTTAAAAGCACTATCAGAAACATTAAACACACAACACTTATACAAAACAAAGAGGATGGGGGGATAAACTTACAGGACATCAGAACCAAAATACAAGCACTTAGATTAAAATACATAGGACAAGTAGCCAAGAACCCAAACAATTTTCCATTAACAATATACTACTACGGCTTAAGGTTAAATAAAATAATTCCAATAAAAAATGACACCCCACACCACTTTGGTACAAACACACATCCATTTTACAGATCCATATCAAGAATACTCCCCGGCAATGAACATCTAATACACAGTAAATTAAAAGACACATATACAACACTTAAGAAACAGTTACAAGAAAGATTATTCAGTAGGATCAAATGGAGTAGAGAGTTAGGTGTAATAGATTTCAGAGACACTTTTATAAATCTACACAGCAAACACATTACACCCAAAGCCAGAGAAATAACATACAGACTAATCTTCGGGATGACCCCTGTAGGAAGGAAGAAAAGAAATGTACACACATGTGTTTTATGTCACACAGATAATGGTAACAATGAAAGCCATATGTTTTTAAAATGTAAAATATTTGATAATGTTGGATGCACTTTGAAAGACCTACTAGAGGCAAACTGTAACACCAATGTTAATCTTAACCTAGCTATTGTTTTAAATAAATTGCCTAAAATCAAAAGTAAGATGATTCATAAATTTAATCTAATAATAGTGCGTGAATACAGAAGTCTTGTGTGGCACAGTAGAATTAAAGTTGTTAATAACAATGTATCTTTAAATCCTTATAATCTAGAGTTAATATTTAGAAAAATAATTGAACATAGAATTGATAACTATACTGGTTAGATAGAAATTGTAATTATTGTATAATTTATTGTCCTTGACTAAATTGTCAGACCTCAGATATAAAAATCTAAATACTGTAATCAATCTGTAAAGCTACTCTATTGGTATTATGTCAATTAGTTTAAGTGGTTATGCGAGTGTGTGAGAGTGTGTATGTACCTGGGTTAAAGAGAGTTTGGGCTGAGAGATGCGGGATAGGAATCAAATTGAACTTTATTTATCTATGGAAAACTACTAAAGAACTGTCTTGTAAAGGGAAGTCAACACTTTTGAAAAATTATTTCTCCCTCGCGGTTACGTCCTCCTTGATCACGTGATCGGAGAACATGTCACAAGTCAACATCAAGTGTGTATGTACTACACTCACAGAACACGGCAAGCCCGTGGAAACGTAACAAGAACACTATGACAATGTCTATATCTTAGCGGCAGCCTCATCCTAGACATACTGGAAAACAAAGGAACAAGAAGCAACTGAATGGAGCCTGCGAAGAGACTAGAAACAAAAATAACCAAAACCAATAATCCTAAAGAATATAGACAAGGGCAGACAATTGAAAGTCAAGAATCTTTTATGAATAATATAATATTTTAAGACGAATTAACTATTTTTTATTTATTTAATAATTTTTTTTAAACCCCTCGTAATGAGAGAAAAAAGAATCTTAAATCGACACCCCTATCCTGAAATAATTTACATGACCCTCCTAACAGAACCCTGAACAATTGTGCTACAGCAGTACCTTTGCTTGGTTAACTATCCCAGAATGACTCTAACAGACCCAGGGGCCACCTTGATGATACCAGAGTAGCCCTCTTACATCTCAAGGAGACCTTTAAAAAATTGTCGTGAGAGGGATTAACCTATTCCCTGATCAGTCTTTTTTTTTAAATACATAAGGCATACAGGGCAGCTGTATAAAACCCTATGTTAGCTTGCCTTGCCTAATTACTTGCTATTGCCTGGGAACATAGCATTGCTTCAAAGTCAATTTCCTGAAAGATTGTTAATGTTGCCATAAAGTGACAACGACAAATGCCAAGTGCTTAAAAGGAAACATAAACTAATTGGATACAATTACACTACAGAGTTCTTTTTGCTTCGTTTAATTTTTTGAAAATGTCTACAAGATAAGATAACTTAAATTCAGTTTGACTACAATTGACAACCTTAGCGTTGTCAAATTAGTAGATACTAAATGAATTGTAATTTCTTCACCACTCATGTTTTATTTTTTATCTTTTTTTTAAATGACTACAAAATAATGGATATTACATGAATTGTAATTTCTTGACCACTGATGTTTTATTTTTATAATTTTGAAAATGACTACAAATTAGTAGATATTATATGAATTTTAATTTCTTGACCACTCATGTTTTATTTAATTGTTTTTTTAAATGTCTACAAATTAGTAGATATTAAATGAATTGTAATTTCTTGAAAAAAAAAAAAAAGATTTAGATCTATGTCTACCTCAAGATCTACTTTATACTTGTACACATGAACATAAAAAATTAAGTCTATTCATCTCAAATTTTAATCAAATATATGTAGGTCTACAAGCAAATGTTTTAATTTGAAAAAATGGATTTAAGCCTAGTAGCTAATTATTTTTGATAGCTTCATTCACACTATTTTTACATTGACACATTCGCTTTACTTATTACATTATTATTTCGTTTAATTGTGACTATATCGACAGTAATGCGCAAATAAAGACCCGCGGGTCGCGGGTAACATATGTCTAGTATATTTTTTTTTTCGTTTGTTTTATAAAGAATAAAAGTAACGCTAAACAATATTAACAGGAGTGTTTTTTTTCCGTTTCGTTAGTGCTAGCTTCATTTATTTTTTAGTTCAGTTCTGCTCGACATATTTTCTGCCAGTTAAGATCAAAATCCTGCATTTGTTGTTCCTAGTGTAAACTAATTTAGGCTACCATAAATGTTTGCACCGATAAGGTGCACAGATTTATACACAAACACAAAACAGATATTTAAATACAGTGTCACATAAACATTCCTAATTGCGTACACCTACAGTCACGGTTGATTGCGTCACACGCATCTAGTAATTCATGCCTCCGTTGCGATGCACTTCTTCACAGAGGGGAAGAGGAGGTGATCACAACCTCTAAAGATGTGCTACATTGGCAACCTTCTGTTGAATAATATGTCATAGTGTCGTATGTTAGCCACTTTGTTTGCGTAGTGAATCACGATAGCTGACGCACTTTAACGCGACTTTAAGGGACGTCGCATATAGTATGGTTTGGCTTGTTTAAGATGTTAATGATTAATCTGTATTATGTTTTGAAGGTGACAACTTTGAATACTGACAGCGTCTCCATTGTGGCTGAATACTGACAGCGACTCCACTGTGGCCTTAAAATATTTAACATTCAACAGTCTGGACTGAGTTCTTCAATTATGATTGTGATAGTTTTTGTCTTTTACAAGAATACTCCCGTACAAGATACTCAAACATTTCCTAAGTCAGTTGTCAAAGTCAGACGAACAAACAAAACTAGTACACGTACTTACATTGTAAATTAAGTGAAACTCAAAAACAATGATTTACTGCTGCATGGGTGAACGACTGTATTTTACCTTTATCCCTTAGTCTGGGGCACCATGCAAGATTTGTCAACCGTCTTTCTCAATTCCTCCGTCTTTTGCCTTAGATAGAACCTCGTCTATTCATTTATGTTGTCTTCCTATCGCATTCTTTGTCTGCCGCTTCTTCTCTTTCCTGTTACTGTTCCCTGAAAGTAGGTCTTTGCTACCCCAAATACCTTGTAATATGGCCATAGAGTTTGCCTTTTTTATACTATCGTTAGCAGCCTAAAAATAGCAAGTCATCGTGAGGCTGTGAACGACTGTATAGAAAATACATACACGTGCAGATAGGTGACCCTGCTACACTAAACAAAACAAAGTACTTTAGGGCATCGAGGCCTTCATCAGCGCATGTCATTTCTTTTCTGCTTCCATAGAGAAAAACATCAGACAGATACGTTCACATAAGCCTATTTTGTGTTTATTGTTTGTTTTTTTATAGCAAAGAAGTTTTGAGTTTAAACCCCCTTTCAACGGGGTTTGAAGCTAAAAAATAGCTCTTCAATATAAAAAAGGCAAATTACGCACTCAAAATGCCATAAGCGTTGCCAAAGAGGGTTTTAAGTTTAAATCCCCTTACAGGGATTGGATTCTAAAAAATAGCTCTTCATTACAAATATAAAGTAACATTTTTTTAGCGTAGCCAAGCCAAGGGGGGTTCTGAGTGTAAATGACTCTTCTCCAGATGGCTTCTTTTTTAAGTTTAAAAACCCTCCAGATGGTTTTGAGTTTAAAATCCCACTACAGAGGGCTTTGAGGTTGAAAACCCCCTCTTCAATATTATTCTAAAGCAAACTACTCTCACCAAATTCTGTCAGCGTAGCTAAATGTGGCTTTGAATTTGTTAAAAAAAATACTTACGAGATTTTTTAGTTTAAAACCCCTCAACAGATGATTTTGACGATAAAACTTTCCTGTCCTATATAACATCTAAAGCAAACTACAGTCACCTAATTCCAAGAGCGTTGCGAAGAGAGGTTACAAATTTCTACCTGTGGCTGGGCTCCACTAATAATGTACAGTGAATAGTTCGCCAAAATTGAAAAAGACTAAATGTGGCTTAACAAAGATAGCTAAGACAAATTTTAAGAGTCAGTTATAGAAATCGAGTCTGAATCAAGGAAATCCTATGCCGAACTGGGAGTCGACCCCTTAGTAAGGTTGTGACAAAGGGAAGAAATGAGGTTTGCAGGACTTGTTCTCCGACAAAATGAATTACGCATACAAAGAGTTGCGATGACATGGAGGCCAATACGAGGAAAGTTCAAACATGGACATCTAGTACAGCTTCACGTCACACTTTCATGAAGGTCCTTAGAGCAGGTGGAAAGAGGCTTCAGACATTGCCAGTGACAGATTTTGTGGAAACAGCTTTCCGCCCTTTGCGCCGAACTGCGCGGGAGGATCTCAGTTAGTACGAATAGCACATTAGGTTTTTGAAATCAAACTTTTTAATAGCAGGATAATGCATGTAGATACCTCAGAATATGCATTTTTTGTCTTTCAATACTGGAAATAGTGCTTAGCGGCAGGGATGAAGTGACCGGGGATGAAGTGAACGAGAACGAAGTGACCAGTCAGCATATATATATATATATAATTTATTTTGAGCGGCGGGGGGGGGGGGGAAATCCTCCCCAATCCCCCCCCTCATCACACCCCCCCCCGAAAAAAAATCCTGGCTACGCCCATGCGCAAAAATCATTTGTTTTACTTGGTCAGGCAGGGTTACATATATGCATGTTAATTGTATTTTGTATTAAGTGAGATCTAGATGTTTATTTGTTACGAGTGTTGTTGCTATGAGTATACAGAGAATTTTCAAATATGATATGTGACAAGCCTATATGGAAATTTTGCGACAATTTAGGCGTTCATTTCATGATGTGAATAAAATTTTATCTACGTAGACGAAGTTGACTTATTTACTATGTTGTACAATGTCACATAGACAAAAAGGTGTCAGAAGTCATGCAATGTGAAAACATGGCTGGATCGAACAGTGACTAAAAAGTACATTACTTTGTCGGAGATTTATGCTTGAGTGCATGACATTGTTCTCATATTTCTCTCACATAGTTTGACTTCTTGACAAATGCGATATTCAAGACATGGATTCTGAAACGAGTGAAACTAACACAAATATATTTTCAAAGAAACGCCACATGTTAGCGTGACATTTTGACTATGTCCTGGATTGTCTAGTCGCTCAAGTTATTTCAATGTATGGTATTGTCCTTTCTGGATTAAATCTAGGTGAAGCTAACTGTATTGGTAGAAAGGTGGCGGGGTTTGTTTTTTTTCTATTGCCTCTCGCTTGCTAGAGGGAGGTTTGCATTGCTGATGTCACTAAACAATAACACTTATGTTGTACACATGCCTCATTCCTAAGAAAACACTAACATGAAGTAAATAAAGTGAAAAAGAAAACCCTTAATTTCTGCCCACACTTCAGAAACACACATAACAATTTATGAGTTATTTTTTTTACTTTTTATAGGAAGGCTTCTCTTACATAATCAAATACACACACACACAAATACATTTCTTAAAGGCTTGGTACACCTTCAAGAAAAATAAATAATCATGCAAACGCGACGTGAAGCTCTTCAAAATCGACACTAACAGCTGGGAAGAAAGGCACTGGATAGGTCTACGTGGGGAGCGAACATCATGGGGGTGGCCAGGTTGTTTGTTGGTTTTGTTTGCTTGTTGTTGTTGTTTTGTTTTTTTTTTGGGGGGGGGGGGGGGGCGCTGTGAGCTCCCTTAGCGAGATCAAGCACTATTTCTGGTATTTAAAACGAAAATTCACAGATATTCTGAGGTACCTACAGTGCATTATCCTGGTATTAAAAAATTGTAGTTCAAAAAACAAATATGTAATTCACTGCATATTGATAGAAGACTACAAGTAACACTAGAGTCTAACACAACGTAAAAAGCCCAACGTTTATTTTTGTAGTTTAAAACAAATCAAACTCTCCACATCTTTATGGAGAGGAATTCAAATTCAACTGCAAATGATTCATGCAATACAAATTTACGATAAGATAATTATTTATAATTACAATCGTGGGGGCAAATACATCGTTGGATTTCATGGTAATAATGAAATAGGTAAACTAGATATAAAACACAAGTGCAGCGATGGGTGTTAAGTATTTTAATGATACTGTCGAACTTCACACTTACACACACACACAGAGCTTTATACATCTTTATCATCCATGAGGAGTCTTACAATTTGTGCATTAGAGTTAAAGTAAACAGAGTAATCATATTAATCATCTCAGATTAACAGACAAAACGAATAGGGTATTACTTCCCTTATAGCGACCCTCTAATTTAAACAAATGTACACATTTTCAATGACGCGTCAATGAAACTAATAAGCCTGGCGCTACAGTTATTTATGCAAATCTAAAAATGTTGTTGAGGTTGAGAATGCTTAAAATTCAATTTAAAAACTATATATATATATATATATATATAACCACTGGGTATATACTTTTGTTCTGTAAGGGTTTATAATAATGATTTTCTTCCCAATTGTATTTTTGGTTTCCGTGAGACTGTTACAGACGAGAAAATAATGTAACAACAACAGAGAGAACTAGAGAAACTATTCCAACCAAAAGAGAGTCTGCTGCACAAACCAAGTTTTTTATTTTGTCATATTCCGCCTGGCTACATCCATTCGAAACCAGACAATTTTGAATTCAGAAGTCGCCTTTGTTATAAGTGATGCCTTCACAATATTTAGTTGAATTCAAAAGGTTTAGAAATTCAGCATTGGCATTGCAGTTATTACTATACACTTTTATGCATTTATCACTAGTTTGGGAAAGAGCTGTTTTTACTTCAACGGCCAGTGTCATTTTTGTTGGTCACATGATGAGAAGAAACCGCATGCTCAGTAAGAGTCTTCGCAAAGTTCTGAGAAGAGACAGACGTGTTAGGTCTGTGGTTTAGAATATTTAATTTTATGTCTTTATGTTGGAATTGTAAATGTTTGTAAAACCTAGAGGAGAACGTATTCATATTATTGATGGCTGTGTTTGCCTACTTGTAAACTATTATTTGGAGTTAGTGCTATGTTTTATGTCTTGTGGTTGAAGTACACAGCAAGTTTAATAAGAATACAATACAAAGTCATGAAGATATAAGTAATTTACTGCATTAATAAGACAAGAACTATACATAAATACCAGAAGAAGTATTAACAACATACTAATCCAGTAACGCCAATAGAATTTGGTGTTACAGGGGGCAGGCTAGATTACACAGAAAGGCCTTAAAGCAATGTTGATTGTGTGTTAAAAGCTGTTCAATTCGCGCATTGTTTTCGTCAAACCAATCTTAGTGCTTGCGTTTAGGCTGACCGAGGATGCTGCTAGCAATAGAGTACACAGAGTCCCTTAGTTTATTCCAGCTGATGTCCACATCTTATTCATGTGCAGGGTTTTAATTTCACTATCTAGTTATTTGACGAGATGTTGCTTGATATCTGGATTTTGTGAGCTTACCAACATCTAGGCGCTTTGCATACTTGCATTCTTGGGGCCGTCTAATAGCTGAGTATAGCATAAGTGAAACGTATGGCTGCATTGTAGTTATTGTTGAACTTAATACATTTGATTAGTTAATCCTATGTCAGAGATGTTATACGAAGCCCATTATTAATGTATCTCCTATAAAATTCGGGCATGGGGCCCATGTAAAAGATAAACAAATGTTGAGTTCTAAGTGACCCATGAATAGGCAAGCATAAGATTGGCCGAATGACGTACCCTTGGCTACTCCGCTGAGAGAATTAGTGATAGTTAGGTCAGTCAGGGCATTTTGGAATATAATATAGATATCTGTAAGTCATTAACAGCGTTTGAACATTCTAAAACCATCGGAGACTTTAAAATTTTAAATCACAATTCAATTATTAACAGAATCATTTATATCAAATCATGAACATAAAACACACTTTCACACACATCAAGAAATGCACGTACACACATATATAGAATATAGACCTACATACAAAGCTTGACCCTTCTTTGGCTTATCAGAGCTTGAACTAATGGACCTTAAAAAATATTAAACAAATCCAAGAAAACTCACACAAGCGTCATGTTAAGTCACATGATTAAAAACATATTTATATATAATTATATCAACTTTTTTTCACATTGGTGTCTTCCGGTTCAGGCTGCCAATCCCCAAATCACTTAGTGACGCCACAGAGGAAGTATGATCTTTGCTTAGAAAAGCTGAATAGTTAAGAGGCTAGGTACGCTTGAACATGGCTTGGCTTGGCTACCTATGAAAAGGGCTCGAGATTTGACACCCGACTTGAGCAGAGTAGTGTTTACTGAGCGTCTAAAGGCAGCGCGACAACTTTCTTCCAGAAACCCCCTTCCCCCCCCCCCCTCCACTGGTCCACACACTAGATTGGAACTATCGCTCCGAGCATGCTCTAAGCAGCGCAATATAAAAGCTAAATTTTATATAATTTATTTAATTAGTGCATTAAGAGGTCGTCCCAATTTAGCTCTAAATCTTACTTTTATTGTATTTCTTTAGTCTGTCTGTTAAAAAGTTTGTACAAGTTATTTCTCCCATACCCAATCTCGGATCATGCTGAAATTTTGCGCAATTATTTCTTTAAATGAAAATGAGGAAGACGAAGAATTTCTTGTATCTGACAGCACAAGAAACATTTTTAAAAAATCAATTAGTTAATTAATTATTGGTAATTATTAATTTTGTTTGGTATCTCAAACAAGAGAAAGAATTTGTACTTAGCTGGACTGAAATGTTGGTATAAGCTGAATTAGTCCCCCTTATAGGTCTTCGTCTGAGTCTAAGAGAATACAATATGACAAATAGAACGAGACTATAGAAACAATACATAACCATACAATCTTTCATGTTTATAGGCGCTCCACTAGCAGAGCGGTCATCGTGTTTGCTTATGAAGCATGACAAGGCTTGAGCAATGAGTTTGAATTCAAGTCGTTCCCCCTTTTTTTATAAATGATTTTTTATTGTTAGTCTAGATCTTATATACATTTATTACATGACTGTTCCAGAGTAATAGATTCAACTATACTTAATATAAGCTCCACTCAAGAGGAGCCATTAGTACCAGCTCATTCCAGTCTTTGGTATTATCCCTGCAATCTATTATTAACGCTCTTCTGTTGACGTCCGAGTTAATGATTGGCATATTGCCATTAATATCAAAATTAAATATAAATGAATATTAAAGTCTTTCATGTCAAATGTCACAAAGATTTTTAAACAAAATATAATGTTACATTTTTATGTAGACTATGTAATAATACTTGTTTTACATTATTAATTTGAAACGTTCCTTCTGAGAGATAATTATATTAAAATGCACTATTCATGTATTTAACTTTTAATATAAACTAGAAAAACGATCAAATTCACCTAACACTCACATTCTATATACATATTCTCCTCCTGCATCTGTCCCTTAGTATGGTAAATTCCGGACCGGAATTAAGTTTGTGTAGGCCCAGGGGTAGGATTTTTTTGTAGGCCCCTACCATTTTTGAAACAGTTTGATAATGATCCACTTAAAAATGAAAATACTTATATCTTAAAGCATGCAAAATTTTAGAAATAAGAAATAGATGTTCTTGTAAATTATAATGAAAATTTCCTTATTAAAAAATATTTAATATGCATATTTTAGTTTAAAACCGTATAATCTTTAGTTAGTAGAGAGATGGGCTATTGTACCTTGGTAGACGCACTGTCGTAAACCTTGAGCTTAGTTATTTAAAAAATAAAGGACTTAAAAGCATAATCACGACATTTTTGCCAGCGGTTAAAGTGCCAAAAAAAAGATTAGAAAAACAAAACAACTTAAAAGTTTCTAACCCGTTGAAATTTGGATCTATTTTTCTCTTTTGTGGAGGTCCCTTTCTTGTGGACACCTCG
This sequence comes from Biomphalaria sudanica, assembly GCA_036873155.1. Classification (NCBI taxonomy): domain Eukaryota; kingdom Metazoa; phylum Mollusca; class Gastropoda; family Planorbidae; genus Biomphalaria; species Biomphalaria sudanica. The sequence continues at coordinate 129,309 of JAZGLO010002517.1, read as the reverse complement.
AGGTTGTAGCCCCGCCTTTCTTGTGAACACCTCGAGGTTGTAGCCCCGCCTTTCTTGTGGACACCTCGAGGTTGTAGCCCGCCTTTCTTCCATTAAAAACGGCCCTGGGTAAACCACGTGAGCACTGCGCATGATCTGTCGACCGTCTTTCACCATTCCTCACTATATCTTGCCTTGAATAGAATCTTTTTCCATGACAAGCTCGTCCTTCTTTCATATTGTCTTCGAATCGCTTTCTCTGTCTTCTTCTTCTCCTTTTTCCTGGTACTGTTCTTTAAAGGAAGAGCTTTGTGAGCCCTGACGATCTTATGATATGGCCATAAAGTTTTGTTTGCGCTTTTTTGACAGTATTTATTAGGTCATCGTGGTGTCCAATCGCCATTGTGATCCTTAATATAGAAATTAGGCAATAGAAAACACAGTTTGTTAACATACTTTGTTACATGTCTATATGATCAAAGCTGTTTTGTAATATACAATGTATTCAATCTACACATCTTTATATTTTGTCGTTCCCCTTCTTGGCCATGTCTGTGGCGGTAGGGGGATGGGTGGGGGCGATTGCATCTACTGCCCTTCCTACTCTAGACCTTTTAGAGGGGAGGCTGTCCAATTTTTAAGCAGAACTCATAATGTCTGAACAAAATTAGTCATATATCTTTATACTATAAGATACTTATTGATATTCGAACCCATTTGTATATTACGTCACACCACACTATAATCTCAAATTAAATCAATAGAAAACTAAATATACAATGTAAGAGGATTGTACCAGTTGGAAGAGGCGATATATATAGTGCGCCCCTTCACACACAGGCAGGCCAATACTTTTACTTTTGTATAGTTAAGGAATTAGAATTCTTATATCGAGTCGTTCCAACCCCCTATTCATTAATGCCAAATGCAATATTAGCAATAATTATAAATAAGAGAAAGGACTCTTACATGATAATCGTTTCCACTGTACCGCCCCCGACGACTACATGATACTTTTTAAAACAGAAAAGTCAACTATCGCGACAGATTCTGTGTAATTGCGCATGAGTTTAAAAAAGGATTTCAAGAAATACTAGGCTTTGGAAAATCTAGAAATTTTAAAATATAAGAGTAACAATTGAGACGAGTTCTGAACCCAAATAATTTTTTCCTAGTCTTCTTTTTCCAGGGCGAAAACTAAAATCATAATCACCCTAGTAAGGGATATGCTATTCGCGAACGATGCAACGGTAGTGGCACACACACAAGACACTAATGTCCCGCTGCTCTCAGGCTTGTAAAGAGTATGACTTAACAATTAGCACGAAAAAAAAAAATTAAATGGGACCACCTGCTACAGCACCAGCCTCCATCCTCATAGATGATAACAAGCTGGATGCCGTAAATGAATTCTGTTATCTTGGATCCACAATTCAAGATGATCTGTCTCTAGAAGAGGAGATTAAAAAAAACGCATAGGGAAGACCGCCTCCTTCAACGCTAGACTCATGTCAAGAGTTTTTGGAAAACCAGACGCTCACTACAAAGACCCAAATGGAGGTCTACAAGGCATGCGATCTGCTCATTCCATTTGCGATGTTTCCAAAAAATCTTTAAAATCACAAGGAAAGAAAGAGTGTGCAATACTGAGATCCTTGCGCGAAAGGGTATTCCAAGCATCTTTGAAGTCCTCAGACATCGCCGCCTGCGCTGGCTTGGACATGTTTGCCGGATGGAGGACAGTCGCATGTCGAAAGTGATTCTCTATGGACAATTTGTGACTGGCTCAAAAAAAAAAATGGTCGCCCCCACCTCCGTTACATGGATGTAAAAAAACGGGACCTCAAATCAGTGAAAATCGATACTGACCATTGGGAAGACATAGCCCTAGACCGCATTAGATGTAGAGAGACAGTGACCAAGAAAGCCATGCACAGTGAAAAATCATGGGCCTCAGCTCTGGAAGAAAAGCGTACCATGCGAAAAATGGCCAGCTCCTCTACCAACAAAGCGAAAGCCAAGTTGACATGTGATAAATGTGGACGGGAGTGTCTCTTCAAATTAGGGCTCTACAGCCACATGAAAAAGTGTTCGAGATGAACCATTGTCGTTCTACGACTGAAGGAGGCCAAAAGTCTTCTTTTCCCACCTATATTTTATCATACCAGACAAAGAAATCTTAGGGCTGTCTAACATGAACAGTATCGATGCGACAGTGAAAAAGTCCCAACTTCGATGTGCGGGACATGTAGTCCACATAACAGACAAGCGCCTTCCCAAACGTCCTCTGTATGTGGAGTTGTGTGCAACAAAGCGCTCTGAAGGGAGGTCGATACAAGCGCTATAAAGACACTCAATAGCTCCTTCAAGGAATGCAATATCGACATTCACGGCTGGAAATCACTAGCTCTTGATCGCTCCACATGGCGTGAAGATGTCTCGGGATAGACATGGACATAAGGTTACGGTTTACTAAGCGTTAGGGTTAGGATTTGAAAAACAATCTCCCCCCCCCCCTCTAACTCAAACGTTCTGAATTCCCGTGTAGTATGATTTGGAAACAAAGTGGTAGGTAACCCCTACAGATCACTACATTTTGGTTAGTCATTATGAGAGCATAGTAACTAACTATGGTGATTTGTTTCTTTCCATTTATTATCAGAAGTTTTGAGGTCATGAGTCTATCACTGATTCCTTATGGAGAACTTACAAGTTTTCTTACTAGCGTTGCTTTCAAAGTAGAACCGATCCAGCTTCACGGCGTAGTTCACTGTTTCTATCGTTCTAGAAGAATGTATGAGAACTCCAGTTACATAGTTCACCTTTTGTTGGCTAGCCGAGTCCCCCTACATAAGGTTACGGTTTACTAAGCGTTAGGGTTAGGATTTGAAAAACAATCTCCCCTCCCCCTCTAACTCAAACGTTCTGGATTCCCGTGTAGTATGATTTGGAAACAAAGTGGTAGCTACATCAATGTTGTACCGATGGAGCTACATGGCTATAGGTGCTGTTAGTTTTTATGCTTTTTCAGCGGTTTCTTTATCAAGTAAGATGTGTACGATCCATGCTCTAAGAAAAGTGAAACTTTCAGGTCTTGATAAATTTGTTTTGGATTAGAGAATAAAACCAGTCATTACTAATGTCGTGCGTGATTAAAGGAGATATCAATATCCTGTTTTTCTTTTTACATTTTACAAACTATTTTTAATTTGATTTGTTACTAATACTAAATGTTAATACAATTCAATTATTCCCTTATTTATAATCTCTCTGCCTGTGGTCCCTTCTCGGGCATAGGCCACCAACCATCTTCCTCCAGGCATCTTGGTTCTGGGCGAGTCTCTCCAACTGTCCCCACGTCTTGCCCATCTGCTTCCAAATCTGGGCCGTCCACTATTCCTCTTTTCTTGGGGATCCTGGTTAGGACCTGGATATACTAGTTCAAACGATTAAGTCACTGATTCAGTGCAGACACTGTTCATCATCATCAAAGTCCATCTTTTAGAGCCGTGTAGTTGTGCATTATGTGTATGTTCTTATTCAGTGAAAGAAAAATTTGATTCAAAGATCTGTTAAAGCAAGAAACTATTAACACAGGAGTAATTCAGAAATATATTACTTTACTAAACAAATAACTAATTCCTAAGATACTCAAACAATAAGTTGATTTCATTTCTTGTATTTTATTCGTACAAGTAGTATCCAATCCAATTGTCTCTTTCTAGACAGACATTCTACATTTGTATCAATTCGTTTATTGTATGTACTTATTTAAGTATTTAGCTTCTACAACTCTGTGTCTATATAATCAAGTTTACACGTCTATATACAGACAAAATAAGTTTGAAATAAAAGTTTCATTAATAATTTATTTAGGACAAGGAGTAATATTTACATGTTGAATACAAAAAGGCAGTTTAAGTGAGATAAGTTGTCGAATCGGAAAGTACATGGTTCGTGTTCCTGTCAGAAACTGTCCCTTATAGTAAGGAAGTTAGTGAATAGATATGAAATAATAATATGAAGAGATATACGGGTCAAACAAAGTTACAGTTACAAATAAATTCAACGATAAGTTAAATACTTTACATTTGAGTTGTTCATCTCATTTTTATGTTTTCATATGATGAACAATGTCTGGGAATATAAAAAAAATAGTTTTGTGTTGTTTTTAACCGTGATGTTTAATTAAGATGTCCTTACAAAATACAATGTTAAAACAAAACACATTATCTGTTTGCATCATCAACCATGTCCTATTTTGTTCGTTTATAGTAAGAAGGAAAGACTAATTAAACATAAGTAGTTTTCATCCTTATTTCTACAGTGTCTATTTTTTTAGAAAGAATACAGTGTATTTTTAAGGCATTTCAAAAGAAACGTGTAAATAGATAAATAAGGAAACATAAAAACATAGATAAAGTTCCAACTATCAAAGAACTTGCTGTACACGCAGCTCGCTTCAAGCTGTCGTACTCGCTCTGGGTACAGCCGCTGCTTCCTACCAGACAAGACTGAGCGGTAAAACTGGAAGCTGAATATTGCAAGGCTTCACAATATTTTGAAGACGCGTACAAATTTGTTACTGTGGTGTCCGAGGATATACAGGTTGAAACTTGCGATCTACATTGCTGACTACTCGATACAAGAGCGATGCCAACGTTTTCGTCAGTATTCATACCAGTTGTTGAACTTGTTCCACAAGCAGCATTTCTCACTCTGAAGTACTCGGTCAGAGTGCAGCCGCTGCCTACGACCAAGCAAGTCAGAGAAGCGAAACTGGGCGTTGAATATCTAATAGCTTCACAATATTTTAAAGACGTGTACAACATTTGTACATTGTTATTTAAGGCTTTACAAACTGCAACTTGTGATTGACATTGTGGACTTGTAGATGCAAGAGCAGTCTCTGCGTCTTCTGAAACAGCTTGACCCAACAATCCAAGGACAAGTGCAACATAGAGCATTCTTTGAGTCATGTTTTTTTTAAATGATGAAACCTACAAAGAAGGAGAAACAAAACAAAAAATATATTGTGTATAAAAATGTACATAGGTTAGGGTTGAAAAAACAACAACTTTACTTCTTATAAGTACTTCACAAAACAACGCCTTGTTTCAACTTTTTCAACAAATTTCACATTTTAGTAGTGTTAAAATATTTCCATGTCCAGTCTAGATATAATATATATATATGTCTATGGGAAAGATATTGTTATATCTCTGCTCCTACGCTGGTGCGCACCAGTGCACTGTAAAAAGAGATGTGGTGAACTTACGTAGAGATAAGATGGCTGACAGTTGATTCCGTCTGAATTGTAGAAGGAATTATTGCCAGTGTGTTTAGCAGGTGAGAAGCAGTGTAGGTCATCTGGTCAGGAAAAAGTCTTGTTGGGAAACTGTGGAAAGGGTTGTTCATGTTAGTGGAGGACATTCCTGGTAGTTTATGTAGTCCGTGGAGTCTGACCGCGACGATCCATGGTGGAGGCTAAAAAGGCCGGAACAATCAATCATTGCAGTGTAGAACGTGGCACTGCCTTGTTGGTGCTTACTTTGTCCGGTTCCGGTCAAATTTTTATGCCCGTTGCCGTCACTGTGGAGAGTCGGTTGAGACAGTGGCGCATCTCTTGCAAGAGTGGCGCAGCTCCGAGAGCTGCGGAATAGTTTGTCTGCAGAGTCGCTTGACCTGTAAGGGAGCTTAAAAGCACTACGCCTAGTAATGAGTTCTCACCAAGGCTCTTCGGGAGGACTAATCCTTCTAGTGTTGTTACCGATTGGAGCGTATCTTTCATGTAGTTTATGTAGATTATCGTTCTTGAGACAACGAGAAGCTAGAGAGCGGCACGCACTGTGACCCTGTGTTAGTAGCAAGCTAGTGAGCTCTGTTGGGGTGTTAAGACATAGGCGGCAACAATGAACCTTGCGCGTTAGTGGAAGGCAGTGGCGGCGACAGTGAAACCTGCAGGCCAGATCTAAATGAACTCATAACCAACTTAGACATTTATGTTCATTGTGTGCCTCACATTTTTGTCACATGTAATAAACATCACTTATTTTTTCACCTTGGTCCTTTGTTGATTTTTTGCCATAGATTCTTTACAGTATTGTACTGACTGAAATGGTCGTATAAGCCTCTTTAAAGTAAGTTTGAAACAAACAATAGATAAGCATATAATCTTCTATTTTCATAAGCACATCACTAGCAAAGTGGTTAGTATGTCGGCTTAAGGAAGCTAGAGCCATGAGTATTGAATTGAAGTCGTTCCCAGTTTTTTTTTAATTAATGCTTTAAAAAATCGATTATGGTCAAAGTCACCCAGATATCCCTTTCTTTTTCTCACCCCCCCCACCACCTTCCCCAACTGGTCTAGACAAGTAATAGGATCAATAGCATGTTGAGAAAGTTAAAAGCATGAAATAGAGCTCAACAAAAACAATTGGTAAAAATATTTCTAATCTCACAGATTTATTGCTGTTACTCTAGATCTAGCACAAATGTCATTATACAACTGACCCAAACTAATTGTTACAATTACACTTAATATAAGCTTTTTTTTAAGGATTTAAAAGACAGAATCTGCAATTTTAAACAAGATAAATTTGTATTCAAAAATAAATAAGCCAATATTTCAAACCATTTATACAAAGATTAACGAGAAATACGGTATTTCCCGTGGCTACGCAGTCCCAAATACGACCTATTTATTTTGCCAGATTTAGAGTAGGCATAACCATTGTTCGCCGGTGATCGATTTATATTTTCTTTTCATCTACGTCTGTCCTCGCCAGCAAATTTCTTTTGTTTTTTTTTTGGTCACCAATGTGTTTGTAAATTAACCCCAGCTCTCTTTTTCTGAAGCCGCCTGCTACCAGGTGCTCTTTTCTAATTCACTTAAAGCAAGTTGGCGCCTAGGCTGGCCTTTAAGGCGTTTCCTATGGGGCAACTCTGTTGACCACTTTTCATCTCACCGAAAAAGACTGCTTTTGGCATATGTTCGTCCCCCATACTGGATACCTGCCCTGCCCAGCGTAACTGTTACCTCCAGGTGAGAGTTTGGCGGAATAAATTGCTCCGCTTGCCTACAAAATTATATATCTTCCAGGCAATGGTTCTCTCAACCTTTCTTTATGGATCTGTGTGGATCTGTGGCATGGGTATTAGGTAAAAAGCAAATAAGACTACCTGAACCCTTTTAACAAAACATGCTTGCGCTCCATCATGAACATACGGAGGCAAGACTGCATTACAAACAACGATGTCCTTGCAAACGCGGTATGGACAGTATGAACCAGTTATTTACTTGATTTAAAATGCAAGAACGACATTAAAATAAATAAAAAACTTTTAAAAAGAAACAAAGCTGATATTAAACTTTTATTTGCAAGTGCTGAGCGATACAACAAATGGAAATGAGAATGACAAAAAGAAATAGAGTAAGAGAGAACATGGGCGTAGATAGCGGGGGGTGGGGTTTTTAACTGATTTTTTGCTTTAATTGTGTTTATTTTAGGTGTGATTTTAATGTTAAACTATCACTTGCCTCAGCGCAGCCAAGGACAGTTTTGAGCTTAAAATTCCCCTTCAGGGGTATAGAAAAAAAATGCGATCAAAAGTCACCGTAGCAAAGAAAAATTATTTTTTTTTATGATAAAATTCCCATTTCAATATGAGACTAAAGTATACAACTGTCACCAGATTTTTGAGAGTAGCCAAGAAGGGTTTGGAGTTTAAAAAGAAACAATTCAGAGGGCTCTAAGTTAAAACCCCCTCCAGAAGGTTTTTTGAGGTTAAAACCCCTCCAGCCGGGTTTGAAGCTAAAAAACACAGCTTCTAAAAAAGATTCATTCAAATAACAGTCACAAAATTTTATGCGGGGGTTTTGAGTTTAAATTCCCTCCTCCAATTAGCTCTAGATGGTTTCTAAGTTTAACCTCCCTCCATTTTCAGAGAGTTATGATGATAAAAAAAACCCTCTTCAATGAAGTTTGTTTAAAAAAACGTCCAGAGATTTTTTTAGTTTAAAACACACAACAGATGGTTCTAACTATAAAACTCTATAAAACTGCCCCCCCCCCCTCAAAAAAATAAATTGGCTACGCCCCTACGCCCATGAGAGACAATAAATAAGTAGTCAGAAACAGTTTGTAACAAAACACTTAACAAAATTACTAATATCAATAATTAACTAACTAATTGCTTTTTTTTTTTTACTGATTCTTGTTTTGTCAGTGACAAATAACATGTTCCAGCTTTTTAAAACAGACAGAGTGAGTCGATATAAGTTTTGTTAGCTTCGGGCAGGAGGGGCTCGTTATCCTCAGTTGGCTATTCACCTAGGAGAAGGAAAAACCCTGAATACAAACCCCCGCTGCTTTGCGGCCATACCCGGAAACAGGAAAGGCTTCGGGAGACAACCCTAAGGAAAAATTAAGTGCTGGTGACCCTTAGATAGATTGCTGCACACTGTGCTACAACCTGGCAGAGCCTGCGGCGCTACTGATCCCAAACTGTATCGGATATTCCGTTCCATTGATCTCATCAGCTGCGCGGTGTGGGCGACAATGTTCCGTCAATAGAAAATGCCCAGGTTTTCATTTCACTTGTTCGAGATGAACCATAGTCGTTGTACGACTGAAGGAAGCCAATGAATAAAGTCTTAGTTGCTTTCTGTATAGTGTCCATGTCTCAGATCCATATAGAAGAGTTGAGAGAACCAGCACTTTGTAGACATTGAGGTCTTATAACTACTTTACAAAACAGCACTCTGTTATTGGGAGTGTTAAGAAAAGAATAATATCTATATTATATAGTAGAATGTGAGGTGTATGTATGTATGTATGTAGGTATGTATGCGTGTATGCTGTATGTGTGTATGTATGTATGTATGTATGTAGGTATGTATGTATGTGTGTGTGTATGTGTGTTTGTGTGTATGTGTGTGTATGTGTGTGTGTGTGTATGTGTGTATGTGTGTATGTGTGTATGTGTGCATGTGTGCATGTGTGTATGTGTGCATGTGTGCATGTGTGCGTGTGTATGTGTGTATGTATGTGTGCATGTGTGTATGTGTGTATGTGTGTGTGTATGTATGTATGTATGTATGTATGTATGTATGTATGTATGTATGTATGTATGTATGTATGTATGTATGTATGTATGTATGTATGTATGTATGTATATGTGTGTGTGTATGTATGTATGTATGTATGTATGTATGTATGTATGTATGTATGTATGTATGTATGTATGTATGTATGTTACTTATAGACATCAAAACCGCTTGACCAATCTTGATAAAACTAGGCAGGAATGTTTCTTGGGTACTAACTTAGACAGCAGGGTATGTATTGTAGCCCTAAAACAAAGTTAAGACCCTAAAAAAAAATAAAGTTGTCCACTCTTTTACAGCTATAGTATTTTATCTATCTAGGCCATGTCTACAATGTTGACATGAGAAAAGATCGAAAGGATTTAGACCTAGATCTAATTTTAAGAAACACACTTTTCGCAGATAGTTTTTTACTTTGACACATGAAAATACAAAAGAAGGTCCATTGATTTCATTATATAACAAAATTAACCTTCAATTTTGTGTTTCAAAAGCATTTTTTTACATAAATTAGCTTCTTATATCTGTGACTACAGATTTCCTTACGAACATTCTTTTCTTAGACAATACTTTAATGAATTGCGTACTAAAAATTAATTTGTTTAATTTACTTTATAATCCCATTCCTAGATCTAAAACTCTAATTCAACTCTAAGATGATAAAACTTCTGTTCGCACAGATAGTTATATACTTTAACACATAAACATATTAATTAGAGTCCATTCATTTCATATTTTGATCAAATAAACACGAAAGCTGCGAAGCCGAGTTGAGACAGGCCTAGATCTATATTCATTCATGAATCGCGTACTAAAAATTATATCGTTTAATTTTTCACTTTATAATCCCATTCATTTAACAAAGCTAACGCTCTTTTCGTTTTTAATAGATATGAATGTATCGGCTTCGGGTAATCCCATTTTCGCAAACCTAATTTTATATTCGTAGCAAAAGAGAAAAAACTTGAAAGGATAATTAGTTAAGTTTAACATACATCTTAATCCAATCCACTAGATTAGTAAACACAAACTTAGACCCGCAGGCCGCGGGTAAAGTCTGGCAAACATCCTTTCATTAGACGTTACCAAATGGTTACACATTATTAGGCCTAGGTCTAAAATTCTTATTGAACTCTAAGATGATAAAACTTCTTTTCGCAAAGATAGTTTTGTGCTTTAACACATAAACATACTAATTATTGTCCATTCATTTGATATTTCAATCAATTTAACATTCAAAATTGTTTTTCTAAAGCATTTTTAATACATTCGTTCGCTGTTCGCTAAATAAAGCTGTGTTGAGATAGGCCTATATTCATTCATGAAAAAAGGTCACGCATGCGCAACACAGAATGAACTCTATAAAAGCCAATTTTTAACTCTAGATTAGTGTAGATTTAGATCTATGTCTACCTCAAGATCTACTTTATACTTTAACACATGAACATACAAAATTAAGTCTATTCATCTCAAATTTTATTCAAATATATGTAGGCCTACAAGCGAATGTTTTAATTTGAAAAAATGAATTTAAGCCTATTAGCTATTCTGATTTGATAGCTTCATTCACACTATTTTTACATTGACACATTCGCTTTACTTATTACATTATTATTTTGTTCAATTGTTTACAAAACACTCTCAGTGACTATATCGACGGTAATGCGCAAATAAAGACCCGCGGGTCGCGGGTAACATATGTCTAGTTATAAATATAATTTCAACTATTTGAAAATCAAATAGCTTACCTGACTATAACCAAGACAGTTAAGAGAATATCTCCAGACAAGGATGTACAAATAAACTTCCTTATCGCATTTTCTCTCATATATATAGGCTATGTATTCTGTGTCACGTGACAAAAGACAGTTTGCTTTTCAGATTTGAAATCACTAAAGCTGAAAAGGCTAAGAATGAATTTTTGTTTACCTTTAATTTGAGACTAAGACTTTTTTGCTTCAAGGATCCTTATAGAGAATTTGTTGTGATTGAAAGTTTAGCAACATTTTAGGTGAAAACTACTTATTAATTTATTAATATTATTTAGAGTAATTAATTACAATCAACTCGGCCGACCCCCCTACCCCGAAGGCTATAGAATTCAAACAATTTGTATACGAATTTATTACTTATGTTAATAATATATACTAATTATTTATACTTCAACCTATTTTTAGATTATTTTGCCCCCCCTTTCTAGTATTTAGGCCGATTTGGTAGGGTCGGGAGGGGGCGATGGCATCAATCCGCCCCCCCCCACCATAAACTTTCGAGTGCGGGGGGGCGGTCCTATTTATTTGTAGAAGTTACAGCTTGCTAACAGAATCAATTAAATATCTATATGATTAAAACTTGTTATTGGTATTTTAACAAATCTTTATATTATGTCGTTCACCTGTTGGCCGATTGGAAGTGGAGGAGCGAATACCTCTACTGCCCTTCCCATCTCAACCCTTTGAATGGGGGGGCGGTCCTACTTTTATGGAGAAATCATAGTATGTGAACAAAATTAGTCTAATATCTATATATTATAAACAGGTGGAAGTGCGATACATGCAATCACCTTCCCCCCATAGGACAAACCAATACTTTTTACTTTTTGTATTATAGTAAGAAATTACAAAATTAAAAAAATATGTCATTAATATAATTTATATATGCTATAAAGTAAATTCTTATATCGAGTCGCCCAACCCCTGTTCTATAATGCAAAATGCAATCATTAGCAGAAATGATAAAAAGGTGCGAGGATTAACCGTTTTCATTTTACTGTGTAATTTCAGATGAATTTATCATAACTATTTTAAGAAAGACTTTGCTTGCGAAAAGTTATAATTCAAACGAAATTTTTCAATATAACAGTCACAGTTGAGATGAATTCAAAAGCCAGATAATCTTTTCTTAGTCGACTTTTTCCAACCTTTTACTATATCTAATATTTTTCTACTTAAATAAATTTAGGACTATAACTCACAATTTATGCTTGAATTTTATTAAATATTATTATTGATTTTTTTTTTTCGGCGGCGATCCTCAAAGCCTTAATCTAAATATGTGGGGTATCTTATCTTTTCAAAGAACAAATCGGTTGTATTTCCAATGTATTAAGGGACTATAACTTCATATTAGAATATTTTCCACATTTTTCAAAAGGTCCTTTATAATAGAATGAATAATGAGCTGTAGGTCAGGAGAATGCGTTTCTGCAGTGAAGAATGCAAGAAAAAGCTTTTGGAGTCGATGCTTCGCCCCGAACCCCACTAATAAATAATGAGCTGTAGATGTCAGGAGAAAGCGTTTAGCCGTGAAAAATGCACGAAAACGCTTTTGGCGTCGGGGCTTCGCCACTGAGGAAGCTTACAGCGCTCTCCTAGACCCCCAAGCTTGCAAGAGAAAGGCCTCAACATGCCTTTTTTTTTCTGTTTTTTTTTCGCCGAAGATTGAGAAGCAGTCTTATTTTATTCTCATAAATTGAATATATATATATATATATATATATATATATATATATATATATATATATATATATATATATATATATATATATATATATATATATATATATATGCTGTACGCACGTTTATGCATAGGGTTAGTGTTTACTGGGCGTTAGGGTTGGGGTTTACTGGGCGTTAGGGTTTGGACAAAAATCGCCCCTCCCCCCACTCCAAAGGTCTGGATCCGCCAGTGCTTTTGACAGTCAAAACAAAATCACTTCTTGAATATTCCTTGCAAATAGTCGGATCCTATATGCAGAGGCGGCCTTAGCAGTGCGTGGTGCCCTGGACGAGCGTCATATGCTGGGCCCTTTGCGGCAAGGGATAGATTATATATACCGTAACACGCTAACGTGCTAATCCGTCTCTAACGCTGTAACAATAACAATACAGTAATAAGCTGTTGGCCTTATTTTTTACAACAAAACAAAGAACAAGACGTAGATACTGTTGGCCTACTATTGGCCGCTTAAGTACATTATATACTGTAGTCAGTGTAGTGTAATAGTTCTCCATGAACAGAAGCAAACAAAAAGGAAAACACTCGAGCACTACTAATATGTTGTCTCATATCTCACTCTGCAAATTGAAGCCGATTGGACGTTCTATTAGAACAATGTGTATATGAGAGCTATAGTGGTCCCTACATTTTTCGCAGACCCGACTTTTGCGGAGGGTTATACCACAGGTTTTCAAAAAAAAAAAAAATGAAAAAAAAAATACGCATTTTTTTTTAAACGGTGACACTATTCACAGTAGCCTATTGGGGGGGGGGGGGAGGACTTAATAATATGTCTTCGCTTTCTGAAAGCTGATTGGCCGAAAAAGCTGTATAAGCACATCCACTGGTTTAATACAGACTAGGTTACAGTACCAAATAAGGAATCCTTCTCATACACCATTAACCCTTTTTCCCTTTGCAGACTCAAGTAACAGTATATTTAATGTAGACGTACAAATTCTTTTTCTACTGTTATGCGACATAACAGTGCTGTATGACACTTTTAAAAATTACTGAACATTTAGTTAGAGTTTTTAAAAAGAGCAGCATGTAAAAGTTATTAATGAAATGTAAAATGGTTATCTAGGCGTTTTAAGTGTTTGAGGATGTCATGTGATACTGTTTATATCCGAAAATAGTATATGTTTATGAAATTAAATACGGCGAAAATCTAACCTTCGCGTGCGGTCTTAGAGCGCATCACCAACGACAGTGAAGAAAACACTTGCATTTTTGATTATTAATTTGCATTTAAAAAATCAATTTATCAAAAGTTGCATTGATGTGACTACAAATGTTATAAATAACTCTTTCCTATACAATTTTTCTATAATGCAAAGAGTAGTTCAAACTTTATCTCTACGCATTTTCCTAATAAAATCCGATTGAACGTCGATGTTGTATATGAAATTAGCGATTTGGATTGGTTGCTCCCACCAAGGTAAACTGTTAAACGAGGATAGCCTCTTAGAATCGGCAGGTCAGTAGATGCTGTCTTTACCGAAACTGAACGGTATTTTGAAACAAAAAATGTATGTTAAGGTCTTAAATGGCAATTGGTATCATAAAGATACTGGGAATATATTGAGTAACAAGTCCTAGCTTATAAAAACTGATTTGGTTTTCGAAGTTGACAATAAAATCTCCGATCACGGGACCTGGGGCGGTTGCTACTGCCTATAGGGATCCGACGGGGGGTGACGGTCCATCCGCTGAGCAAACCAATCGACCTCATCAAATTATGCAGAGATTTTTTTTTTTTGCCATATCAAACACCGTAAAAAGGTGTGTATCCAGACTTGTATCCAGACTTGTATCCAGACTATTTTCCCCGTCTCTCCCCTTATCTCAGTACGAATGTCAAACCACATTTGCTACTCACCAGTTTGCCCACCCTGGCAAATCTCCATTCTAGTGTCTATCAACCTTGTTGACTTTATCTCTAGCACGAGACGATCTAAGCGCTTTGAGCTCTAGCCAGGTGTTAGAGTTGGCAAATGATTGGGGAGAGCTAATCTTGACTGGATGCCACACTATCTATCTGGACTTATCGCATGATCTATCACACGCTGTCCATCCCAATCCCTATTTCCGGCCAAGTGGCATATAAGACTCAAACTTCTCCACTCGCGAGCAGTCGTCACATTTTATTTAGGACGTAGAGGGGCGTTCATTTACAGATTAAATTCCTTGTGCTCCCTTACTCTTGTTCTTTTCACTTTGACCTTGGGGTAAGATTAAGTTCACTACTGGACTCTAAGTAGTGTGGATTTAGTGTTCTACATTTGCATTGAAGGAACCGTGGCATTAGAGAACACTCAGTACTAAGGTCCACATCTGAAGTCTATTCTCAGCACCCGCAGTACTGTTCACTATGTAACTATGTATACATATCCACTCAGCGGTGTCATACAGCCAGCCGGCAACTTTTACCACTTCTTTGCCGATGACTCTCACAGTTATACGAGTCCTCAGTACCCTCACATGTGTCGCATTTGGCAGAGAAAATCAGTGGTACCGATGCAAGGGTGAGCGATTGGATGGTTGAGAATAAGCTAAAGATGAACGAAGACAAGACAAAATAATTAAGATTGGCACTAGGAACAACATCTCAAACGTCGAGAGCACAGATCTTGGAATTAACTCAGCACTATCTTTCGACCCACACATAAGTCAGCTCTGCAAGGTTCTTTATCTGCAGCTGCGCAAATTAGGACAGATCCTACCTTATTTAACAGCTACTATCTTTCGACCCACACATAAGTCAGCTCTGCAAGGTTCTTTATCTGCAGCTGCGCAAATTAGGACAGATCCTACCTTATTTAACAACGGAGTCAACAAAAAAGCTAGTTGAGGCATTTATACTCTCCCGCCTATACTGCAACACTGTGCTAGCAGTATACCCGATGACATAGAATTCAGAACAACGCCGCACGAACTGTCCTAAGATAAACAAGACGAGATTCTGCTACTACTCTCTTGCGCACGCTCCTTTGGCTTTCTATAAAAGTGAGAATCGACTACAAGGTGGCCACACTTCATCAGTGTATCTATAATAAAGAAATGCCCTTGTACCTTAGCGAACTGATCACTTCAGAAATCCTTAAGAGAGCCTTTCGCTCAATGGACTCAACGCTTCTAGTGGTGCCACGTTTCTCCCTCAAAAGCTACGGCCTCTGGGCTTTTCCAGAGTACGGACAAAGTTTTGGAACTCACTCCCCATTGATCTCAGACAGACAACATGCTACACTACTTTCAAAAAGAACAGTAAGACCTACTTGTTTAAAAATTTTAGATAAGCTTGACATTTTAATTCTCGTGTTTATGTTTGTAAGGTTATCACAACGACTTGGGCCTACATTTTGATTGTCAACGGCGCTTTATAAATAAAAACATTAGATTATTATTAGATTAGATAAATAGAGAATTAGATGATGTGTCGGATGTTGATTAGATTATTACTCCATAGGTTACTAAAAAATATATTTCCACAAAAAAATGTTGAATCACTTGCAATATTTGATTTTAAAAAGGTTAAAGGCAATGTTTTAAAAGAATTAAAATATTATTGCTCTTATTGTTTCTCATTCACTATAACAATGAAAAGCAGTCTTTTCGGTAAGCTAAAAGGTGGTCGATGTAACAGAGGTGCCCCACGCTTAAAATTTCAGCTTAAGCTCCAACTTTGTCTAAGCTGACATCCGGTTGCATGCGGCTTCAGAACGAGACAGCAGGAGGTCACCTTAAAAAGCCTCTAGATACACATGAACAAACAAAAGGTGTTCTAAAAAAATATTTTTAGCCTTGAAATCTTTACAACTAACACAAAAGTCGTTTCCCAGAAATTAAACGGGCTGTCAGGCTATGATCTAGGACAGTGGTTCTCAAACGATGGTCCTCTGAGGGTCCGGAAGACGACCTTAGAAAGAGGAATATTGTATACAATTATAATAACTTTTTTTTTGCTAAGAGCCAGTTTAATACGATCGGACACTTTGAAAATAGGCAACTGGCCCCACTCTTCTGTTTAATATGTCTATTATGAACTAATCTTATCTTATATAATACAGACGTTACTTCAAAAAAGAAGATGATTACGTCCTACGCGTCATGCATTTAGTCATGCATATTAACCAATGACTTAAATTCTGCCAAGTCACTGGTTTTTCTGGCTAGCTCAGGCAACCCATTCCATGCTCTAATAGCACTAGGGAAGAAGGAGTATTTGTACAAATTTGTCCTAGCATATGGGACGAGGAATGTGCCTTTATTTTTGTGTCTTTCAGAGTATTTTATTAAATTTTGTTTTTGTATTTGAAGATTATGGTTCAGTGTTTTATGTATAATTGCTACTTTACTTTTGAGTCTTCTGTCTTCTGTTCTAATCAATGACTATTGTTGACGCAGTTTGGCAAACAAACAATGATTAATAACAGTCCTGTCATACAATTTTATTTATTACAGGCCTATCAAGTTACTTCTTTCACAATTTAATCAATGCCATTTTTTTCAATTTCTCTGCTTTATCACGGACATTCAAAGAAGTAGGTCAAGCCTCGTTTTGAAGATTCCAACAGACGACCCTGAGATTCAAGAACACACAGACAGCAGTCTGGCTATTAATAGTTCACTTCTTATGATAATTATTTAAGTTATACATTTTGTTTTTATTAAATTGTTTTGCACGCCCAACATTTAGATTATGGATCAATAAACAAGGTTTAAGCATACATCTGTACAGGAGCAAGAGTGTAATGGTGAAGAAGTGACATGATGAACTGAGACACGAGGCCGTAACAGAGGCTGCACCAAGTAAGGCAAAAATAATCTACAAATGCATCTGAATATTTACAATTCAGATTTCTACCAAATAAAAGCAAAGTGAAAAGCCACAAAGTGTCATGTTTCAGTGCGTTATGGAATGAGAGTTTACAAACTACTAAACTGAAGCGTTATCTTGTAACAAATCATAATGTGAAGTAAAGTTCCCCATTCAGTCTATACGGTCTAAAGGGTGGATGATGTTAAGGTCATCTGTTTCTTTGGCCAACGGTTAACGAGCAGAGTGGCATGTGGCCAATGTCAGGTGGGTTTGCTGTTTACTTATCTAAGGGTGGATATACTTGCATTAAGTTCCAGGGTCCCCCACACACACACACCTGAGCAGTGTAGACATAGATTACTAGCATATTAAACTGTGACTTGCTAAACATCGAATAAAATGTTATTTAACTGAACAGTTAGTGAATAACAACAGTTGCTCAACAAGAACAATATATAATAATAACGATACGTTAACTCACATTAGTTAACAACAAGAGCGTACGTTTGGCAATTTAATGAAGAAATGAAGCATTATGATATGAATGATGAATTCTCAATGGTATTCACAAAAGCAAGTACACAAAGTCAAAGTATTTACAATAGATATAGCACAGCTTGGTGCCATAGTTCGATCAGGGCTCTCGAAGCCCACTACCCAATGCCATGGATGCACATACCATACCAAAACAAAACACTGTTAATCAGGCTTGACTACAAGAGTTCCAAAACTGCGTCCCTAAATAAAAAAAAATACGCATTCCTTGTGACCGCCATTCACAAGATTATATTAATAACGATTTTAAAACTACAACGCGAACAGTAAAGCAAAAATTACTAACTTATCCAATACTGGGGAAGAAAACAACAAAAGAAAGGTCCGCCATCAGCACAAACACAACAGAATCAATGACATCAACATAGCGCTTTCCTTAGGAACTAGCGCACGACAGCCAGCACAACGAGCAACCGCCTTTAAGAATCCTCTAAAAACCCTAAGAATCCCGAAATTCAAAATCCAAGTCTTCACCGAGATTCGAATCCAGGTTCTCAAGTTTGGAAGCCAGCGCGTCCTCATCATAATAAACTAAAAACAAACCGGTAGATTTCATTAAATGTCAAATCAGAGTATATCAGCAGAGAATAGTTAGCAATGTGACAACTGTGAATGAAAACGTATTAAGGCTTCATACATCGTTGCATTGCGAATACTGAAGATTTAAAGAAAAAAACAGTTTGATTATGCCAACGGCTTTAGAAAATATGTTAAGTGGACAGACAGGGCTGTGTTGTATTGCGTGTTAAGGGATCCCTAAACTGAAAAGGTTTAAGAAATTCTGATCTACAGATATGACAAGCAAGTTTCTGGTCCAGACATGTCTACTTTGGCCTTAGTGTGGCTTAGAGTACTGGTTGGAAGATGCTAGGTTTTATTGCTACATTCCCTAGTGGGGAGTTGGGGAGTTGGCATGACAACAATAGAATCAGCCAATAGAAGCCTTGAAGATATTAATTTTCACAAAAACATACTAGTGAACCAATTATGTCACTTCGAGAAATAGTTTACTTGAAACAAAATATTCTGTATCACAAGTGTATCTACTGGCTTAGCATGGACAAGGTATTGAGAGGAATGTGGGATTGTGACATTGTAACTAATATTTCTAATACGGAAGACATGTTTGCCACGAATTTAGGAAATTTAGGCACCGGATATTTAGGCACCGCATATTTACGGATATTTAGGCACCGGATATTTAAGCACCCGGAAATTTAGGCACCAGGATATTTAGGCACCCGGAAATTTAGGCACCCGGATAATTAGGCACCGGATAATTAGCTAATTTTTGACAAGGCGGAAAATTAGGCACCAGATAATTAGGCACTCTTAATTTTGAAAATAATTAAAAAATGTTAACGTATATTTTATCCTTAGGCTATGGGCTATCGGTGACGTTATAATAAATAGCAACTATAACGATTCTAACTAAAGAAAAGCTGTCAAAATGGGGAAAGATTACAATCATGAGAATGTGTGGAAAAAATGACTCCTGAGTCACTATATAATATAGACATCACAGGATTCAGGAAAAGGGAGGTCTCCACTCATTGCTTCTCTCCATCACCAACCTCTAAGGTTGACTGGAGAGTTTTTTTAATTGATGGTTATGCAATTTGTGTAAATATTTAGTTACTAATGTAAATACTTTAGATTAAAAAGTATTATAAAATATTTTTATTATGTCGGGGAGTGTTGGCGTTAAATATCATCGCAATCGCCCTCTGCTTGTGGGAAAGGGAGGTATCGTACTTTTAAAATGGGATAGGCACGGGTGGGGGAGGGGGCACACACTCCCACTTATGGGAGAGGATTTCTCGCAGATAGATGTAAACTTGGTTGTAAAAAATACTTAGTGAACCTTAAGGCTACACACTGGGGTCAAGGGTATGGAACAGCATAGGTGCTAAATTGGAAGTCTGGAGAAACTTGTCTCCTTAAAAAGTGTATGGGAATGAGGAGGAGGCTTTGCTCGCGTTACTTATAGAGATTAGATATGTTAATAAACTAAAGTAGTATTCATTTTTTTATAACAGTATTAATCTCTATTATCAACCTCTTTCTGAAGATCTATTATGTAAGTGTATAGGTGTGTTACCTCTTTCAAATTTTTTTGTGGTAATTAATTTTTAACTATACCTACTCATATATTCAATATATGCACATTTATGTTCTATAATATTTATACAAAATATATATGGTTGGACATTCCAAAATGGCTAGAAATGGCGATAAAATATAATGTTTTGAAATTTAAAAAATAAAGGCCTATCTCAACACGGCTACGCAACTTTAGCGAACAGCGAACGAATGTATTAAAAATGCTTGAGAAAAACAAATTTGAATGTTAAATTGATTAAAATATCAAATGAATGGACAATAATTAGTATGTTTATGTGTTAAAGCATAAAACTATCTTTGGGAAAAGAAGTTTTATCATTTTAGAGTTCAATAAGAGTTTTAGACCTAGGCCTAGGAATAGACTCAGTAGAGAGATGTGTTAATCACTGTTAATGTGTAACCATTTGGTAATGTCTAATGAAAGGATGTTCGCCAGACATTACCCACGGCTTACTTTCGGGGCCACAGAACTCTAACTGTTTCCACTGCAACCACCATCAACCTGATAAAATTAGCGGTAGTGTGAGACAGATTGCCTCACAACCAAAGCGCACCCTTAGCCGGAGGAGGCCTTTGATGAAAACAGGAAATGCTACACATGTGGCAAACCTGGTCATCTTGCTAGGAATTGCAAGCTGAGGAACAGGTACCAAGATCAGCGAAAGAAGCCAGGGAACCGGGCTCACCAGCAACACTCTTCTAGAAGCAACTGCTTGAAATGTGGAAGCCGGACCACTTCACCCGAGCTTGCCCTAATGTCACTGCAGCAGTGAATCACGTTCAGGTTGCCTCAGTGGAACAACAACAGGCGGTACAACTGCAACCTGCCCCTAAGCCAACAGAATTGTCGGTTGAGGTGCCACAAAATCCTAAGCGATCCAACACTGCACCTGATTCGTTGGTTCGCAGAAGCCAACCCGCAGTGGCAGAAATGATGTCTATTCATACAGAAGTTGCCGCACCTGACACTTCTAGTAATCACGCAGAAGAAGGTAGAGAAACAAATCCTTTCCTACAGTTACGTCCGATTCAACCTGAAGCCACCTTGTTTTCCCATGAAGTTTCTGAGTTGCAGAGGAAAAGAAATGATCTTCTGAACATTGGATGCCGCGTGCTAGTCGAACGAAGAGTCAGAGGACAGGGCAGACAGTTCATGCAGTATGAACCCTCATGTTACATAATTACTGCTGTGCCAAAATACGCCTCAGGGTGGTACATGGTAGAAGCCGAAGACGGCAGTGCATACAGATATGTAAGGGAGGAGGAAATGAAGTTTGTTTCCTCACCTTATTGATTCTTGTATTTTTTCATGTAAAATGTATTTTTTCATGTAAAATGTTGCTATACTTCTATATAATATGATGCATTATTATTAGGTACTTTTTATCATATTTTTGAAGCTCTAATATTTTGAGTAATGTATCTTTTTCCAATTGATGGAAGGTATGAGCACTATGTGTGTATTATACTTCTAGTAATTTGTTAGTATTTTGTTTTGCGAGGACGCAAAAATTTAAGGCGGGATGAATGTGAGCTTGAGCTCACAGAGCTATATTTTTATGTATTCTATTTTTTATAGGCTCGTGCCAAATTTATTTTTTGTTCTTCCGCTTTTTGTGTAGTTTAGGGTGAGGTGTATAAAAAGTGATGCCACGCTGTTTTAAAAACAGTTCATGTACAGTTGACCAGTGGTCAGTATAGTATGTCTGTGTGACAGCCGAAGATCTTTGTGGTCTGTCGTGTACTTATTTTTATTCCTGTACCTGGGACGGCCTGTAAGTTTGTAACTATTTTATATTTTCTTTTACTAGATCTATGTCACACTGTGTGTAAATATGCTAGATATATTTTTAGTTTTATTTTCTAGTTGGCAGTTTATGTTTTGAGCATGTGATTTAAAGATGGCGGCGTCCATCAGTCCTGCTTTTCTAGATCTAATATAATATACGATTTTATGTTCTTAACCTATTGTTACTGCTTTTAGCTGCTGCAATTACACTGCTGATTATAACTGCCGTAACTCTTGCTGTAGATCTAGAATCTAGTCTTATTTTGTTTTTGTAGTGTAGCCTTAGTGGCTTAGATTAGTAAACTTAGTTAGTTATAGTCTGTTTCTGTTCTTAGTGAATGCTAATATTAAGGTACTAAGACTAAGGTGTTCTTGTTTTAGTTTTAGTTATGAGTTGGTTGTAGTAGTAGAATATTGTAGATCTAGACTAGTTTATTGTAGTTTGTTTGTGTAGATCTAGGTCTAGACTAGTGTAGTAGTGTTAATGATTTAGTGAGATAGTTGGTTTGGTTGGTTTGTTAGTGTTTGTAGTGGTCTAGATTTAGAGGGTTTTAGTTAGTTGACGGGTTCAGTAGTGGTGGTTAGTCAAGTTAGTGTATATATTATATTTTATTATTGATTTATTTTTTGCATTGGTAAATAAAGTTTCGTTTGTTTATTTATCCTAACTAAAGTTTCGTTATCTTGCTTTCCTTTAGTTTAGGTTAGTATAGCTAGTTGTCTGGTTACTTAGGCGACTCTAGCCCTTGGTCACCATACCGAGGTGCACAGATTGAGCCCACCCAGTAGCGCCAACATCTGCCTACTGTTGGTAAATTTTAATGTTGAGCAGTAAGAATAGGTATCTCCCATTCGCGCCTGCCTGACCTGCTCACAAGTATGTTTATGTGTTAAAGCACAAAACTAAGACTAAGACTGCTTTATTGATCCTTACGGAAATTTGTTGTGATTACAAGGACTCTTTTCTCATATAAAGACAACACAACAGAAAAATACACACAAATACAACAGACAACATAAAGAGTTCATTCAGCGACTACAGACAGGTATCTTGGTGCATTTCATGTTCCCTGATCAATAAATGGCGGTGATAGAGTCTGACCGAGTGAGGTACGAACGAGTTTTTGTACCGCTCTGTTCTTGTTTTGATTGACAGCAGTCGCCCACTTCGCGACGACCTGTCGTAGTTCTGATGGAGCGGGTGGCCGTTGTCTTCCAAGATTTTTTCGATTTTTCTTAGGCACTTTTGTTCAAAAAGCTCCTTTAAATGTGGCAATGATGTAAGTGTAATTTTAGATGCTTTTTTAATGATTTTTTTCTAGACGTCGCAACAGTTTAGATGAGGCGTTGCCTTGCCAACAAGTTATTCCGTATGTTAGCAGACTCTGCATAGTCGCGCGGTAAAATGTCTCAAGGATCTTCTTGCTTAATTTAAAGCTATTGAGTTTGTATAGAAAAAAGAGTCGCTGGGCTGCCTTCTTTGCCAGAGTTCCAAGGTGGTCTTCCCATGAAAGCTTGTTGTTGATGATAACACCTAGATATTTATATGCCTTTACTTGCTCTATAGATGTAGTGTTTATTTGCAGTTCACGTATAGTATGTTTTTTCTTTCTAAAATCTATTATAAGTTCTTTAGTTTTTGTTACATTCAGTTCTAGAAAGTTGTCGGTGCACCAGTTTGTAAACTCTTCTATCGAGCTTCGATACTGAGTTTCGTCTCCTGAAATAAGACCGACTATGGCAGTATCATCAGCAAATTTAATGAGTTTAATTGAGTCATAGATGCTTCTTATGTCATTAATGTAAAGAGTGTATAGTACAGGAGAAAGTACACAACCTTGTGGAGCACCCGTACATAGTACTTGAGTTGACGATTTGGTGTTGTTGACTTTAACATACTGTTATAGGGTTGTAGCTTGAAACAGCATGTACATCTAAACCGATGTGAGTCTATTCAGTGTATTATTCTTAAAGCAGAACTTGAAATTAACTTAAATGTAACTGTTTATAAATATGTAAAGCTTTCAACTTCAAAGTAGATGCATGTACAGACACATATTTAATGTTACAATATGCAAGATGTAACTCACCTTGTGTCACTATTCTCTCACGTCTATTCCTCTTATTCCACTTTCATACTTGTACTTTATAACTTGAATTTCTTCAGACCAACTTTCATCTGAATCTCTTCAGCCTACACAACCAAAACAATCTGCTCATCTTTTTTTGTGCTCACATTACAAACACACAAACTCATTCCAGACGACCTTATATAGTTAAATCCTATGTGTCACAAAGACCTCATCATGAATGAAAAGGGTAGAAACAAAACAGGATTTATGCAGCAATTGGACCCCACGATGAAGTTAAATGTGAACCAGGCCTTAATGATGTTTATGAATGATTATCTAATTGATCTTAATGTACTGTAAAGGGCCAATATCTCTTTCGAACAAATATAATTCTTCCATTAAAAACAACAACAACAACACGTTTCCCTTTAGTTAGGTGTTTTTGATTATTGATGGTGCCACTATAGTGCACATTCAAGATATAGTTTAAGAAGACACTTATATACGGAGCTTTTGGTTTATATTTGTGTTCGTCCTTTTGCAATTATACATATTAAACATTTATTATTTAAAAATAAAAATTTTGCGACCTTTTTTGTATACTAAAACTATTAAAAAAAACGGCAAGGAGGTGGTGTAATATTCGTGCCGTGAGAAAAATTGATTTAGATTTTTTTTTAAATAAAATAAAATTTGTTAAGACAGGATACATTTTTTATAAGAACACTACAGGACTGATGGTTATTAATTTTTATGGAAAAAGTCATTTACCTATTCAAATTTATTAAAATAGTTTCTGAAAAACAAAAAACAATAAACACAAAAAAATAATGCGCAATATACGTATATATATAAATCTATACACTTACCTCTGTTGTCTGTCTTATTCAATTATAACTATCAAATGAAAATGTCTACAAATACTGTTATCTGTTTGCCAGTTCCTGGTACCAGACTTTATATACTGTATGAAAGTGTGTTTACCTTGGAGATATTTGCATAACACTGGAACTAGTTCTGAGACTCAGTACATGCCAAATTGCCTTGCAGTGAGTAGAAACAGAAACAAGACAAACATTAAATAAATACTTTTAAAAAAATCCTTCGTTACACAACCTTTGAAATGATTGTTGTTAAGATTTGAGTCCAAGTAGGTCAAAGCTGGAGCCTGGATACGGATCTCGTAAACGGCTCTAAACGATTTTCCCTGAAATTCAATAGAAATGAATATCACTGAGAATAACTAGCTCGTTGGCCACATATGCGGATGTCTAGTTTGATCTTTATAATTTTTCAAATTAAATAAAAAAAAAGGAATAAATTTAAATTTGGCTAGAGAGCGAGAACATATTTAACGTACGCGGTCTATTACGTCTTCGGGTAATTCCGCATGAAGGCATTATTCATTCAAGAGTTGAATAAATTAATGTTCTAATTCTACATCTAAAGGCCTTTCATTGGAATATTATAGAATGTCGTAGATTTATACATTCGCTTGATCAGGAATTTTTTCTAAGGTGAGGAGGTGGGGTTAAAAAGGTTCCTTTTTTTTTTTAAACAAAATCTTTAACATTAGTTAGTTGGTTATTAAGAGCTAAATTATTGCTCTATAGTATGTGTGTATGTATGTATGTATGTATATATGTATGTACGTATGTATGCAAGCATGTGTGTATGTGTGTATGTGTAGATGCATGCATGCATCAATCAATCAATCAATCAATCTATATATATATATATATCTATCTCATACATTTTATTGGGTAATCGAAAAAAATCATGACCTTATCGTCACAAAGGAAATCTGCTCCGTATTTTCTGATTACCTAAAAGTTACGTTAGACACTTGAAATAGATTGAGGAGTGTGGGCCATTTTACGGGTGAAGAAGTACTTTAATAGAGAAATTACATAATTTACGGAAATACTTCGGGGTGGGGTCGCGGTGGAATACTTCTTATTAAATAGTTCATAGTTTAAGAATTGATTATGTTACTTATTTATAAATTTACTATTAATATATTATTTTTTGTCTGTTAAAGAAGAATCGGAAAAACACACACACACACACAGACACAAAGAAGGAGCGCTGGCTGAGCAGTTAAACGTTTGGCTTCTGAACCGTGGGTCCCGGGTTAGAATCTGGTGAAGACTGGGATTTTTTCTTTCGGGATCTTTGGGCGCCTCTGAATCCACCCAGCTCTAATAGGTACCTGACGTTAGTTGGGGAAAAGTATAGGCGGTTGGTCGTTGTGCTGGCCACAGCAACAGATGACCTTTACATCATCTTCCCTATACACCACAAAGTCTGACAAGATTACTTTACTTTTTTTTTTTAACACAAACCCAAACATACACCTAGTGTCACCGACCTGAGTTTCTTTTCACGGATGATAAAGCACAAATAAGCGCGCACCTGGGAATTCAGGGTAGACATAAACATTTAAATATATAAATGATCGAAACTCGTTTCTCTAGGTGCTTTCGATGACTTAGTTTCTGCCCCCAACAAAAGCAAATCAAAAAGGGAAAGAAAGGTTTATACCGCCATAAAGAAAAAGTCCCACCGTCCCTCCCCGCTAACGTTCTCTTTCTTCTTAAATCTTGTCTTTTCAAATTGTCTAAACCCGCCCACAAGAACAAGTCATGGAGAGACACACTGGTGAAGTCGTATTAATAAAAAAAAAAAATAACATCAATACACACGACATTGAGGTGAAGTAATAGTTCTGGGAAAAAAAACAATTTCACTTTGAAGTACTGGGAAAAAAAAGATAATGGTTTCACTTTGAACTTTGTAGACGAAAGGGTCTAAAATCTTTAATTTCGTTCTTGAATGAATATTTACATTAAAAAAAAAAACAACTAATAAAACTATTTTGTCGCAACACATTGCTTCAATAAATATATTTTTTTCTTGTTTCTATTTCTGTTGTGATTTTAATGTTTCACCATACTTCCGAAGACAATGTTTCAAACATTGATCTGATTCTTTTACTTGTCGCGTGTCTTCATCCATGAAAGAAATTGCCGAAAAGTTTAGCAACAGCCTGAAAAAAAAAAGTAACTCAATTTAACTTTCCATTTTATTAACTTGAAAAAAAAAAGTTATTTCATGAGCACATACATGATCACCTGAACCCATCTTTGCTTGAACACAGCGCACACCGATAAGACAAGTAACAAATATTTGCAGATTTCAAGGCTTATGAGCAACTACCAATACACACACATGGCTGCCTTGTCGTGCGGTTGAGCGCTGGACTGTCGTTCAGATTTATCGATGGTCCAGGGTTCAAACCCTGCCCGCTTCCATCCCCCGTCGTCCTGCGGGAAAGTTGGACGAGGAAGTAAATTATATTCAACTCTGAAGGAACATCCGAAACATGTGAAAAATTTTACAAAACATTTTACAAACACACCGGCTACGCCCGTTGATTGTGTCTACGATTTATATTGTTTGTTATTGCTAGAACACCCCCTCCTTTTTTTAAAATGACCATTAACCGAGCCACACTTTAACGATCTCTTAGCATACTATTCAGCTGGTGATTGAGTGTCTCTGTTGCAATGTAATGGCACAGATTGCTCCTTTTCTCTTTCCTTCTCTCTCTCTCTCTGGACTGTTTTTGTTGTCACCCTGTGCATCGTTATTTCTGTGACATGGGACTTTTGATTGGATTCGGAACGATACGCCCCCCCCCACACACACACACCTCTCACAACCCGACACATGCACACACACATGCTTTTTTTTATCCCCCCCCCCCGCCTTTTCCCTTCCACACCAAAAATGGTAGTCCTGCTTAACATCTTTATATCGGCTTCTCAATTCAATATCGAAATATTTACTTAACTCTCTAAATGCTTTTTTTTTTTTCGACCGGAATTTCGAGCGATGAGGAATTTATATAACCATAGAAGTTAGTTTCCGGTTTTTGATAGTATTCCTGGGGTCCAATCGCTTTACTAATCGTGTCTCTATCTCTTCTTTTGAGATGCGGTCTCTGTATAAGATATTTAAGATCTTTCTGTAGCATCTAAACTCCATAGCTAAGATTCTCCACTTTTGACTAGTTTTGCAGTTAGCGTCGAAGAATCCCATGGATATAAGAATGTGGTCATGACCAGGGAGCGCATCAATCTGATTTTAGTGTCCAGGGCTATACCTTTGTCATTCCATATTGAGTTTTACGAGTGCTGCTGTGGACAAAGTCACCAACAAACTATAGGGCTCTTTTCTGTCTCGAAAGACAATTGGTGCACTTACGTGCCTAGAGTAAAAACTAGTTTTGCTTTCTTCGTGACTTCAGGCTGAATGAACAAGCCAATTCTGGAGCGGCAATGTTGGTCACAGTTCGTGCATGTGAATACACCTATGTTAGGGCTATCTGATAAAGCAGTTTTCTCTCATTCTCTTGTCTATGGACGCTTCATTCCTTTTGCTCTCGGCCAGATTCATCTCCATGCTTTCCGATCTTTTCACGATTTCCTCCAACATACTTTCATTGTTGTCTATAGTCCTCACATCTCGCTGAGTGTTGGATGATAAATGATAGATCCTCATTAGCCTCATGAAGTAGGAACTGGTTTAAACAACAAGACTGATCCAAAGTAATGGATACAATAACACTGGGCAGAAGTACACTTTCGATGTTTTCTTTGTTATATCGATCCAGATTAACTGTATACTTTAATAGGTTCAAGTACGTGTAGCAACTACTTTAATTACAAAAATAATAGAAATCTTTGTTTAATTAGAAGTTAAACAAGAAATATATATTTTAAAAAATCATCAAAAACAAATTATGTAAAGGGGAAGAACTCCGTCCTTAGAGCTATATTTACCAATAATGTACATGTTATTTCCCTTATTCGATATCAAACAACATAATTAATAATCAAAAATTAATTAACTAATTGCATATTTTAGTTTATTTATTCACGTTTTGTTAGGCGCATTAAATACGTGTTTGAAGTGTCAACTTGATCTGAAAATGCGTAAGGGAAAAAAAAGCGGTCTCAATTATTTAAGGGACTAAGCCCAACACATTTAGACATATCTGTGATTACTAAAGTTTTAGTTACCACCTGTTGCTATTAAACAGAATAATGAATTATTAGTAATAATTCTGCCAACGGTTCTTTTTATTTATTTAATCATGTCATTTAATACTTGTGCGAAGTTTCAGCTTGAACGGGTGTGGGAGAAATAACGTGTACACACGTTTCACCAGACAGACTGACAGACAGACAGAGTGACTTCATTTAAGCTTTGAATTTCTCAAACAAAACTAAAAAACCCCACTAAAATTGTATAATCTAAGTACAGTAGTCGCGACGATTCTATATAATACCGGAAATAGTTTTTGTGTAAAGTGCACATATACAGAGATAATGGAGAAAGATTGTGGACAGATCATGTGTGGTGGCCCAATGGTTCAAGACTAAGTGACATGTGAAGGTGAAGTTTTTTAAAATAGTAAGCTTATCATCTGAACATACATTTTAAATATTTTAAAAATAAGATTTAATAAAAAGTTTTTGCCATTTGCTCGTTAGCAGGAACTCTACTGTCAAGAGATGATTTGTTTTTCTAATGGCTGATAACTCTGTCATATTTAAGCAGATGATGAGCTGAACTTTGTAAGGTGTCAAGGTCATTTCTAGTCGGTGTGAACGCAGTCAAGTTCCAAGAGCAAATTTTGCATGCATGACCGTAGAACTATTACTACTAAAATTTATCAAATCTGAAAAAAAAAAAAGCACGGAGGGGGCAAAAAATCACATGGGACGCATACATGTTGGTTTAAAAAAACATCTCTCCTATTTTGCTTCACTAAAAATATTTGTAAAATGTCTTACATTCAAATGTTTTTTTTTAAATGGTTTTCTTTTACATCTGTATAACAGCATCCACATTTTCAAAATAACTCAAATCTAGAAAGCAGGGTCAACAAAGAAAATGAATCTTTCCTGGAAAGTCCCCGCGGCTTGAATGATAAAAATCGAGGATGTAAAATATCACGTGACACCCAAGAAAGTGTTCATAAATCCGAGCGAATCCACGAGAAAGACACATTTGTACCTTGTTTGACTAGATTCTCTATCGTCAAGGATCAAAGTATTTTCATACCAGGTTCGCTGGATTTCATTTTTAACTAGTTAAAAAATGTTGATGACTACAGAAATTAATTATCTTGCTCTAAAACATCAATTCTGTTTGTGTTTATGTGTAGAGGAGAGATCAGATTGACGAGGTTACTTTAAACCTCAGAACATTTACTCTAGCATTATGTAATCTGATTTTTTTTTCGTCTTAAAATTTTTTTTTAATAGCGCAACTTTGATGCTTATAGCATGCTTAGGGCACCATGGTCCAATCTCATTTGTGGACCAGTCGGGGGCAGGGGGGTATCTAGGAGGTTTTCCGTGCTGCCTTTAAACTCTCAGTAAACAAAACTCTACTCGAGTCGGGTGTCGAACCTCAAGCCCCGTTCATATGTAGCCAAGTTCAAGCGTACTTAGCCTCTCTGATGCACATCCCGTGTGTCTTACGCATTCAGCTCACTGAGTGAAGAGGACATTTTATTAACCAGGAGATTATAGCATATTTTTTTAAGTTTCCCAATTAGCCATGTATTACTTTTGTATTAGCATTTGTTTAATTGTAATTATTCATTTCAAATAATACTTGACTCTGCGAGGGACATGTGTGGGCGACACAGATTATCATGGTCACTGACTCGAAACCTGTACTTTAGGCTGTGCAAAGTCCTGGACCATGACTTCCCAATATCCAAACCTTCATCACTGCCATCTCAGAATTTAAACCAATGCAGTGGGTACAGAGTTTGCATAGGTGTGCTGGTAACGCCACAGCAGACTCATAACCAACAACAGCGCCTCCCAGTGGTGGAGACTACCTAGGCCTGAGCTCTTGTAGCGCAGTGCAGATAGGGTTAGGGTTGGATCATATTTCGCTCAGCTCAGGCTAAAGGTGGCCCAGCAAAGGGGAGGAAGAGGAAATCGTTCTTTTCTCCGTCTCGGCCTGGGAATCCACACTTTCTCGACGTATGTAACATACATGTAATTTTTAAAAGAGAAGAGTTTCTGTCCAGGGCTTTTAAAAAGTAGGATTTGAACATCTACAGTTCACTTAAATAGAGTTTAAAGTGTCTCTATAGTCGTTAAATTATTATTTGTTTAAGTTACTAGTCGACCGGTGGCGTAGCATACGTAGCTATTTTGCAGGGCCGGCCTTAGGTGACCGCAGTGGGCCGCTGACTGTTGGCCCCGCATTTTCATAGAACCCGCGCTAATTCTAGGTGTATAAATTATTAAATTAAACCATTTTATAACTTATAACAGATTTCTCGCGGCCTCCTGTCGATTTACCAGGAGCTCCTGGAAATCTTCTGAAATAGCAAAATATAAAAAAATATCCGGAAATTCTTAAAATCTTATAAAATATATAGACAAAAATTGTACATTTTAAGGTGTCATTTAATATGGAAAACGCCAATCCTACGCGCTATAAATAAAAACGACGTTATGCATTAGCCGTAATTGTGTAATCTTGTGAAAGAAGCTTTTCAAACTAATTAAGAATTACTTGAGGTCAACAGTTCTCGTAGATAGATTGAAACATTTTGGTAATTTTTGCTATGTAGGAAATAAAATTTTTATGATATATTGTATGACTTCGCTACACGCAAGGCTCGTAAATTAGTTCTGTGCGTAGTAAAGAATGAATAAATACAAAAACGAATTTATTTTCTAATACAAACTCTTAAATTTCACTAATTATCCGTATCCCTACACAAACTTGGTCCCGTCAGAGCGTCGCATGAGGTTTGCGGGACATGTTCTCAAACAAAATGAATTACGCATAGTAAGAGTTACGATGACATGTAGGCTATTACGATGAAAGAGCAAACAGGGACATCCCAGTACAACTTGGCGCTACATTTTCATGGAGGTCCTCAGAGCAGGTGGGAAGAGGCTTCAGGCATTGCTAATGACAGATTTTTGTGGGAGCAGCTTGCCGCCCAATGCGCCGAACGACTCGGGATGATCTAAGTCAACAAAAATAGCACATACTTTTTTTGACATAAAACTTTTTAATAGCGGGAGAGATACATCAGAATATGCATTTTGTTGGCTTTCTATACCGGAAATAGTGCTTGGCGATAATGTTTGCTGGCAATGGCGTGGAGTCTTTAAAGTTTTCCACTAACACCAGGAAGAACCTATTCTAGAGTACAATAAAAGTCTTCCGAAAGATTGAAGGGTCAGAGTGTAATAAAGATTAATTATGTACACACACACACGCATAAATGTTATTCGTGAGGGAAAGGGGAGAAAAATATCCCCCCCCCGCCAAACTGCCCTGGCCCAACATGTTCCGAGAGAGAAGAAGAAAATGGAAAACCAATAAATAAACAAAAACAAAAGTGTTCTTCTCATATTGGTGTTCTTAATTTAAACATTATTTGGCCAAGTGTTCTTAAATTTAAAAAAATTATTTGGCCAGGTTCTCTTAATTTAAACATTATTTGGTCAGGTGTTCCAGGTTTCTTAATTTTAAAGACTATTTGGCCAGGTACTCTTACTTTAAACATCTATTATTTGGCCTGGTACTCCTAATTTAAACACTATTAGACCAGGTACTCTTACTTTAAACATCTATTATTTGGCCTGGTACTCCTAATTTAAACACTATTAGGCCAGGTACTCTTAGTTTAAACATTATTTGGCCAGGTAATCTTAATTTTAACATTTATTTTAAATTTAAGCATTTATTATTTGGCCAGGTGCTCTTAATTTAAACATGTATTATTTGGCCAGGTCCTCTTAATTTAAACATTAATATATTGTACATGTGCTCTGGATTTGATTTTAGAGACCAAATTTTAATTAATTTAGATAAAAAAAAATTACTTGGAGTTTACTCAATGTAAATCAAAGCTAACAAAAAGCTTATGATAGTATTATATGAACATTTCGAAATTATTTTACTCCTTTTTCTTTTTTCTCATCATTTTAGACAAACATGAATCAAAGAATGCTCTCTGTTGCACTTGTCCTGGGATTGTTGGGTCAAGTTGTTTCTGAAGATGTAGACACCGTGCTTTCACCTTTAAATGATCAATGTAAATCTGGTTTTGTAAATTGTCGAGCCGTAGCAAAAAATAATTAGAATCAAACAAAAAACTGTGATGCCATTAGATACACAGGACACAATTTTATTTTTGTGAGTTGTATGCTTGGAGACAGAAACTGTACCCTGAGTGAGTACTTCAGAGTGAGAATTGCTGCTTGTGGAACAAATTCTAGAAATGCTCTGGATAGTACCGAAAACTTTGGGATCGCTCTTGTATCAACTAGTAGACAATGTCGATCCAGTTTTGGACATTGTATAGGCAACAACGCGGCGGCTACTAGTTTGTTCACGTCTACAAACTATTGTGAAGGCGTGCAATATTCAAGTTCCGGTTTCTCTTTACAGTCGTGCAGCGTAGTAGACAGTGGCTGTACCCAGAGCGAGTACGACAGGCTGAGACAAACTGTTTGTGGAGCGACTTCTCTTTCTGTTGGAGCTTTATCTCTAGTGTTATCTTACCTTGTTTTGCTATTGAAAAAACAGCAACGACACTGCTTTAAAACCCATTGGACCTCATTCGCCAATTAAACAAACAACAATGCTTCGCTATCTCTTTTATACAACTTACGAACTAATATGAATTAACAATAGTTATCACGTGTCAGTTTGTTTTTCGTTGTAATTTTCAATGCTTATCATGTGACCGTTCGTTTTGGTGACTGAGGTCCATTGCTGGTAATCTATATATTCATATTTATATAGGTCAACATATTGTGAAATGTATTATTGAAATCAAATTGAAACGCTTTGAATAAATGCTGCACTTTCCGGGGAAAATTAAATTCGCCGATAGTTGTAGAAATAGTGATGAAAATTAATTACATAAAAGAAAATGAAATCTCTCTTTATAAACATTAAAGGACAAAAGACATCTGTATTATAAAGTCGATAATGGATAAATACAGAACATTTTGTTTTAACAATATATATATATATATATATATATATATATATATATATATATATATATATATATATATATATATATATATATATATATATATATATATATATTAGGGGTGCACCGGATAGTACTTTTTGATATCCGGCCGGAGCCGGATATGACCGGATAGTAAAATTTGATATTCGGCCGGTGCCGGAGCCGGAGCCGAATACCTAAGTGTTTTGTAAATAGCTTGTATTGCTGAGCATTTTACGAAACTGTTAAATAACATACCTATATTTGTTGGTATTATTTTTTTTCCTTTTATATACCTTATTGTTTTAAACTCTTTTGCTGATTGATTTATTAAAGATTAACAGTATTTATAAACATAAATTAATCTGTGTAGCATGAGCGTGTCTGTGTGTATGTACGAGGCCACCAACTATAAAGGCTGTGTGTTGGAGGGTCAATGTAAAATATGTTAGTATATATTTAACTAGTTACTAATTTAAATCTCTCATCTGGCTTGTATGGTGGTTGGATGTATGTGTTCAATAATTTCTGACCAACAACTGGTCATCAGACTTGTATTTTAAGTCCAAAGACTGCTTCTGGTTCTGGCTTAAAGGGCTTAATACTGATAGCTGTTAGTTAATAGTTGGAATCTGAAGCGTAGTAGGTCATATATTTATTAATCCATTTGCGGCAAACAATATTTTATTAACAGCAGGAACATCTATTATACCTACTCATAGCCTGAGCCTTAAATGTTGCGAAGCATAGATTTAATTGTAGTCTGTAGGCCTATTGTTGTTATCAATGTTTAGATCTACTGTTATATAGATCTAAGAGAATTAGGAAAACCAACTATAGAAGAAACAAAATCACCCACACCCTCCCTACCAAAAAAAAACACAACATAAATATACTTTGTGTTCGACTGATTGTAACAACCTGGTCAGATAGACGTAGTGAGCCTACACATGTAGTCCTAGTGTAGTGTGTATAGTTGATGGTGTTGACCTTCACGCGTTTTTTTTCCTTGGGCATACGCAATAGTGTTTAGTGTTTCTTAACATTCCAGCATATTTTTCTTTGTTTGCTAGATCTAATTGTGGTGCTTTAGATCAATTTATTTTCTGCGATGTTAAATTTTACTGTAAGGTTTTCCTTTATATATTAAGTCAATAGAATTAAACAATGAAATTAGTTTTCTTTCTAAAGGTTTTAATACAAGGGGAAAAATACATACACGCACACAAGCACATATTTGTTTTATTTTATTATGCAACGAACGTGTGTTCAGCGCCCTAAATGACATTTCTCTCCAAGTAAACAAACTTAGTGTCACCATCTAGTGACCTCTAGAGACAGTCTCAATATGTCTTAACAATTTGCGTTAATCCATTCTGGCTTAAGAATGGTCAATGTCTATATTCTCTATCAATACATTGTCATGGATTAAACAAATAAGAAGTTGAGGGTGTTAAGTCTCTTGAGCCCTCCCTTAAAAGATACCCTTGGTCAGTGTCTGTTTGGCTTGTAGTCCCGACTCATACGTGAGACGTAACTCAAAGTAAACAAACTTATTACCCGTCCAATAGTATAAAAGGTGTGGTTTGTGGTCCAGACCCTTGATTGACAACCTATCTCATAATAAACTAACTCATACCAAATTAACCTTATAGAGATTTGGCTTGTAGTCCCGCCTCTAATAAAAATTCTAATCCAAGTAAACAAACTCAGTTCCCTCATAAGATGTGACCTCTAGACAGTGTCGACACGTTGACATCTGGCTTAATGTGGTCAGCTGCCTATTTGTGAACTCAATGTTATGGACTAAACAAACTAAAGGAGGTGGGGGTAGCTCATCTCTACCTCTGGAGATATACCCGCACATCTAGACAGATTATCAGCGTGACGTAGTTAAGGAATATGACATGTTTACTAGACCACTCAAAGGTCAAGACAAGCCAGTGTGCCAGACATCGCTGCTACGTATGTAATACGAATTTATAATGTAAAGTCTAGTCCCCCCCCCAATAACAAACCTAGTTCCCTCGTGTGACCTCTTGAGAGTGCTTACGTCCATCGTATCTGACTTGGGGTCACCTGTCAATCAATGAACTCAATGTGATGGGCTAAACAAATAAAAGGGGGAGGGAGTTGTTCATCTAGAAATATACCTGGTTACCTTAGAGGTGTGGCTCTTGTAGTCCAGCCCCCCCCCCAATAAAGATTAACTACTTAGTAAACAAACTCAGTTCCCTCGAAAGGTGTGACCACTAGAGAGTGTCTATACGCTGACATTAAACCTACGTCCATCGTATTTAACTTGTGGTTACCTGCCTATAAAAAACTCAATGTGATGGACTAAACAAATAAAAGGGGGTGGGAGTTGTTCATCTCTACCTCTGGAGATATACCCGCACAGCTAGACAGACGTCTGGTCAGCATGACGTAGTCAAGGAATGTAACATTTTAACATGTTAACTAACTTACTCAAAGGTGAAGACAAATTGAAAAAAGTGCCAGCCATTGCATCTCTGTATGTAAAGCGCATTTATGATGTAAAGTTTCATCTCTATTTATATTAAGTTATTAACATGCCTTGTCTTTATAATAAACGATGTTTGGTGCATATTTATAATGGCTCTATTTTTAAGCACATTATTTTGTTTTCCTATAAACATTAATACATTCTATAACAGACAGTAATGGAACGAGGTCCACTTTATGCATATTAAATAGGTGTATTTTTACTATCCGGTTTACTATCCGGTAGTGATATCCGACCGGAGCCGGATAGCACCGGATAGTAAAAAATGCCGGATATTCGCCAGAAGCCGGAGCCGGAGGGACTATCCGGTGCACCCCTAATATATATATATAATTCTCATCATGGCTCAAGAGTTTGGACACGCAATCATGAAGTAAAGGAAAGATCACTCTTTTATTTCTGCAAGTCGGACGAACTAGCGTTACGCCACGAAAAAAAAGAGGGGGTGGGGAGAACAAGTAGTATTCACCCACTGTAAATAGCAGGGCCGGACTGTTGTGACCAAGAAAGATCTTTATTTTTTTATTTCTATCTCACGTAGCGGCGAAAAAAGAGAGGGGGGGACAAGTAATCTACTCTGTAGTAACTATCGAGGCGACAGACAGCACGGCTCAGCTAAATAGCGGCGTATGTTACGCCTACTAATGTATTTTAATACGACATATAAAGTTGAACATTACATTAAATAAAACACAAAACTCAAGATGTTTTTCTACCCAGACACTGTTCTACATCTGAAAATTAAACAGCCCAAAAACCCACTTCATGACCAATATTGTCAACACACAATCGTTCCTCCTGGCATATTTCCCATGACACTTTTTTATTTTCCTGGCACGTTCATTCATGCTTTTTTTCCTATTGACATATTACCAATAACAGAATTCAATTAACTTCATCCAATCAGCAAAGCCCTAGCATAGCTGGCCATTTTTTTTTCAAAGCGAGTCGCGAAATATTGATATAAATATTCACCCAATTTCGCTAACATCTTTTTAATTTTGTTTGTAATCTTTTTCTTTTTTAAAATAGACATATAGTCCCTTATTATTTAAAGGTTAAACAAAAATTACAAATCTAAAACATTCAAAAACTGTAACTAACAATTTGATATAGGGATTCAAAGCTATTTTTGACTTTAAAAGATGTTCAAAACTTTCATATGTGTCATTACACACACAAAATTAATCAATTAGAAAAATAACTTTAAGGCTCTCTAAAAGTCTAGGTAGAGATTCATTTCAAATGTCCTAGAACACATAGGCCTATAGCTAATTATTCCTAGATGCCAAAGCTAATGATAGCTGCTTATTTTGTTACTTGTTTTCATTGTATTCTTGAATTACTATATATATATAATTAGTTTTTAATGCATTTATTTTGCCTTTTTTTTAGATACGTATACTAAACAATATAGATACAAATTTGTAAAATAGAAATAAGTGTTATGTATTTCTTTGATGAGATCTAATTTTAGAAAAATAAGACAAACAAATAAAAAAATATACGTGTCTTATGAATTGTTTATTTGTTTCGTAAAGAAATTTATTCTAAATTACTCCAGGGTCTAAAGTGTGTTTTGAAAGGTCAGAAAGACAATTTTTTTATTGACCTGAGTTGGAATATCAAAATTATGCCATATCATATGAGTCAAATAAGAAAGTTTCTGTATGTTAAGCCTTTTAAAACTTTGAGCAAATTAACACTGATGATTATAATAAGGATGATGGGGATGATGAGGATCTGATCTGAAATTTCTTCTCCTTCAGAAACATCGTTAGAGCCTTTTTCGAGAACCGTGTCCACCCACACAGTTTTTAAAAGATTTTGGTCTTTTTTTGACCCGTTGAAGATTTTGCAAGCTGAATAGAGAAACTTATAAAAAATGAGCTATTCTAATGTTGTACAATTTCACTAATCAACTTACAAATTCATGGGAATTGAGCACCTGGGTTGATAGGGTTCTAAAAGGTGCTCATGATTTTCCTAGAAATTTAGCCATTTATGTGACAAAAAAGCACAGAAAAAATATATTTTATTCATTTTGAAGAGAATACTGTAGATATCGTAAAATATAAATAGAGCCAACATATTTTTTTTGTTTTAATGTTATCATAGTTTTTCAGTCATTTTGCAAGAAGCACTTTAGATATCTTAAAACACAAATTTGAAAAAATCATAATAAGGTGACATAAATAATTTCAAAATATAGCATTTATTTACATTGCAAAAGTGTACTTCGAAAAATGCAAAGATATCTGTCACACTTACACACAAACTTTCACAAAGTTAAATTATAGGAAATATCACGTAGAAATGCCATCACTGGCTTGTTTCTGTACATTGGCAATATAACTTCAAGTCGTCTGTTAAGTTGGAGGTACTTTGTCTTGCTTGCAGCTTGACTTCGTTCTCAGTGTTCTCTGAGGACGTTAAAACTTCTCTGAAAACCTTCAGCGTTGACCTAGACTCTTAGAAGACAGAAGCACATGACAAAGCATCATTGCGTCGCGCTGTAAAAACAGGTGCACAAATTGCTGTGGAAAAGAGAACAGCGCTGGCAGAAGAAAAGAAAAAAGCAAGGACAATGACTCTAGCTCCAGCTAGAATAACCTTAGAATAACCTGCCCCCGTGTGCAGCCGAAAATAACGGGCTCAACATATGTCTGTGTCTCTGTGTTAGTTTCCTTGGACGAACAAATAAAAATAAGAAAGGATAGGAAATACCTTTTGTTTTTTTAAAGGGTTCCTAGTTTCAGTACGGATGTTTATTGATTTTATGTCAGACAATATGTGCAATGCTTCTATTGGCTGGTTCTATTGTTGTCATGCCAACTACCCAACTCCCCACTAGGGAATGTAGCAATAAAAACCTAACGTCTACCAACCAGTACTGTAAGCCACACTAAGGCCAAAGTAGACATGTCTGAACCAGAATCTAGATTGTCGTAACATTAACATTGTAGATCAGAGGTTCTCAAACCTTTTAAGTCCTGGGACTCTTTTGTATGCCACACAACACAGCCTTATTTGTCCACTTAACGTATTTCTAAAGCCGTTGTCATAATCAAACCGTGATTGTTTCTTAATCTGCATTATTCGCAATGCACTGATGTATGAAATCTTAAGAGGTTTTCATTCACTGCTGTCGTATTGCTAATTATTTTCAGCTTATTTGTATATACTCTAATTTAACATTTAATGAAATCTACTGGTCTCTTGTTTAATTCATTATGATGGGTGCTCGGTGGGTGAGTGGTTAATCGCTTGGCTTCCGAACTTTAACTTGAAGTCCTGAGTTCGAATCTCGGTGAAGTCTGGGGTTTTGAATTTCGGGATTTTTAGGGCGACGTTGAGTCCACCCAACTCTAATAGGTACCTGACTTTAGTTGTGGAAAGTAAAGGCGGTTGGTCGTTGTACTGGCTACATGACACCCTGCTCGTTAACCGTTGCCCAAAGAAACAGATGACTTTAACATCATCTGCTCTATAGAAGTTATGGTCTGAAAGGGCAATTTTACTTTTACTGTTACATTATGATTTGTAACAAGATAACGCTTTAGGGTTTAGTTTAGTAGTTTGTAAACTTTCGTTTGATAACGCATTAAATCATTATGGCTCTTCACTTTGCTTTTATATGGTAGAAATCTGAATTGTTAATATTCAGAAGCATGTATAGGTTACATTTGCCTCATTTGGAGAGGTCTTTCTTAAGGAATCGTGTCTCAGTTCATTGTCACTTCTTACTCTATTACACTCTTGCTCGTGTTCAGATGTCCGCTTACGCCCCTTGTTTATTTATCAATAATCTAAATGTTGGGCTGGCAAAACAATTTAACTAACACACAATGTATAACTTAATAATTACTCAGAAAAAGTGCACAATTAATAACCTGACTGACGTCTGTGTGTTCTGGAGTCTCAGAGTCGTCGGTTGGAAAATTAAAAACGAGGCTTGACCTACTTTTTTGAAGGTCGTGATAAAGCAGAGAAATTGAAAGAAGACATTGATTAAATTGTGAAATAAATAAAGTTGATAGGCATGCACTAAATAAAATTGTAACACAGGACTGTTATTAATCATTGTTTGTTTGCCAAGGTGCGTCATTGATTAGTTCACAATAGAAACAAATGACCTTTATATCATATGCCCAATAGATCGCAAGGTATGAAAGGAACTTAACTATGTTTCCAGAAGATATATTCGATGACCCAAACTTTAAATGTCTAGTAACAGAAAGTAACAGAATTCCCTTTTTAAGAAATAAAACGATTACATTCTTTAAGTAGAAATTATAGAAAGGCTGAACACACTTTTAACACAATATAACTTAATTTCAATAACAGAATCACCAAAGAAGACTTAACATAAAGCTTGAAACTTATGAACTAATCCTACTTGTCTCCGTTGTATTTATCTCCTCTCCAAAAGTACTTCTTCATTAGACAAGAAAGAAAAAAAAAGATCCCTGCTTATTTTGAAGTGTAAACTGTGGAAACTTAATAGTTAAGTAAATTTCTGTGATTCTTTGAAATTTTTAACTAACCAACTGGAGAGAGAGAGAGAGAGAGAGAGTCTGTTAAAGTGAGAGAACAGAAGACAGGTACATCTAACAAGTACAGAAGACATGTACACAGAGAAGGTACAGAAGTCAGGTACATAGAGAAAGAAAAGGTACATAGAACAAGTACAGAAGACAGGTACATAGAGAAGGTACAGTAGACAGGTACATAAAACAACTACAACAGACAGGTACCTGCAACTGGTAAAAGAAATACAGAAGAAAAGTACAGAATACCACACTGAAGACAATCACAGAAGACGTACATAAAACGGGTATTAAAGACACGTACACAACAAAAATAAGTGTAAAAGGCATGCACTGAAGACAGTTACATATAACGGGTATGGAAGACAAGTGCAGAAGACAGATACTTAGAGCGGATACGAAAGACAAAGACAGAAGACAGATATATGTAATGGTTACAAAAACAGCTACAGAAGACTGATATATATATATATAACTGTAAAGATTAGTTCATAGTGGGGATTGACTGCCCCAACTGTAGATCATTAAACGTGTACAAGTATTATATAGGCGCTGGTCAAGTATGACAAGTGCAGGTGGGTTTGTGTTGAACACCCATGGCTAAGGATGTGATTCTCTATTCATATTCAACACGAAGTACATGCCAAAGTGGTCGATTCTCCGGTATTACTTATTTTTTATGATAGATCACATTCAACAAAGGAGCATGCATGTGTTACACATATAGTATACATACACAATCATAATATGCTAAAAGGTATTAAATGTGCCCAAATTAAATATTCAAGAGCGCTTAGACTAGATTCAATAATTTATTATCACAAGGTATCATCGAATTCCATAACATTACAAAAATGTTCAATACACACACATAGAAAGAATAATATCTCCTCACTCTCCTCACAACACCCTACTCAGACCAGGTCAGCTCTCCAACTGACTAGACTGACCACTGGATGCACTTTCTAACCCTATTGAAAAACCAGAGATAAAAACAGTTCACAACTCACAGCTAATAAAATAAACACACACACACACAATCTCACATCTTACACACCCCTGCTATTGACAATAACTCATGCAGAAGACATGTATGGAAGAAGACAAATCCAGGATAAGAATTTAACAGCTCCATTCAATCCAGAAGAAAAAAGCTCCATAAGAAAACAGCTTCATAAAAAAGGTCTAGAAGAAGACTTGTGTAGAAGAAACAATAAATGTAACTACAATGGCTATAGAAGACTTTAAACTAAAGATGACTGGACTCAAAAACATTATTGCAATTGTTTTCAAAGCCCACCGTCCCAGCCCATCAACCATTCTCCTTTAACTCATTCACTGCGTAATTATTTACCACATTTATAGTGGAATCAACGTTGGTATCGTCAGTTAGGAGAGAAGAGTTAATCTAGCTTAAAAATACTCTTTCCTCTCCAGAAAGATCTACAAGACATGCAGAAACAAGTCAGTGAAGTTATCCATAATGTATACGTCCTATTCTGCAGCGCTGTGTAAAGCTAGTTCTAAGAAAAATAGTTTGGTTTCACTTTGTAATTCCTTGAAGGACGGTTCCCAAATGTTATCATTTTAACGTGTTTATTTTTTTGTACTTCTATGTTACTTTTTCTATTTTAAAATATTTATCTGTATATCATTTCGAAAGTGAAAATAAAATAGGTAATACAAAAAGTAAGAGAAAAGTAGTTCTATATTATTCTATACCTATTTATTGATACTTTATTATTCTCGTTACTTCCTCATTATTTTCTTTACAGCAGGAATCAATTTGTATGAAAAGTCTTCATACGTTGTCTGTGGTTTGTTATCAAAACTTTACTTACCCTTTTGCCGGCATGCCAAATATTGGTAGATAGTTTTAAGAGTTCTTACCGTTTAGCTAAGGAAAAAAGTTTTTTTTATATTTTGCTTCTGGCTTAATATAGATATAATATAATTATACTAATTATATAATTATTTAGTAGTAACTTGCATACAAGATTCACACACATGAAACAGTTCGCTCTGTCTTAGAAAAATTGCAGGTACTGTTCATATTCTTTGGAACCACAACATCAGAATTGTTCATTGATTACATTTTTTTTCAGTATGCTTCAAACCTTTAAGTTGATTGGAAATCAATGAACAATGTAAGTGAGTAGGTGTCTAAGAGTGTATGTGTTCCTGTTCCTATGTATATGTGCATCAGATGATGAAAATATTTTTTTTGAGACAAAATCAATATAAAGAACATAAAAAAACGCAAAACTTAAAGAAACAAAGGTCTGTCACGTGACTATAGAATGCAGCTTATAAATGGCATTGACCATGAAATTCAACTGTCCAGAATTCACATAGTTATCTCCACAGATCTTTACCTTTACAGAGTTACATTTTTCTTGCGCAGGTCAGTCTAGTCTAGTTTTTAAAAATCTCTACGTAGATCAGATTTATCGTTAGAGTAAACCTCTCAGGATATCTTTCACTAGAAAAGAAAAGTATGTAACATTACAATGTATTTCAGATCTTGCACATGATATTAGCAGCCAAGAATTTTTTATTTTTTTTTGTCACAATTTATTTTGGTTAAGATGTCCAGTAGACTTACAACTTATATAATTTAGTTTGCTTTGGGAGAATAAAGCAGAAATATACATTTTCAATCACATTTTAGATAGACTGGATAGGAATATCTAGTATTGTTGTAGAAACTGAAAAATCTTATTGTTTTTCAAAAGTGGCGTGGTGAAGGCTGAATGGTGAAGACTGGGATTTTCTTCTTCTTCGTTATTATTTTACATGTCGGAGGTTTCAGATGTATAATCCTATATCTGAGAAGAACCGCACAATAGTTTTATGATCAGGCAGTTCTCCATATAGTTTTTTCTTCTATAGAAGGGTTTAGGAGCCATAGTCTTGTTCGGGCCTTCTCCGGAACATATGTTGTCTCATTCTGTTGTGTCCGGTTCTGAGTCGAATAAGTATGCGTTAGTTAAGTTTATGCGTTGGTCTTGTTATGTA
This sequence comes from Biomphalaria sudanica, assembly GCA_036873155.1. NCBI lineage: Eukaryota > Metazoa > Mollusca > Gastropoda > Planorbidae > Biomphalaria > Biomphalaria sudanica. Next base: position 85,182 of record JAZGLO010002517.1, on the reverse strand, counting down.
TTGGTCATGTATTGTGATTTTGAATTTCAGGATTTCTTAGGACGCATCTAAGCTCACGCACCCCTTTCTAATGGGTATCTGACTTTTGTTGGAGAAAGTGAAGACTGTGTTGGCCTCATGCCACCCGTGTAACAGTCGGCCATAGAAACAGATGATCTCTCCCTCATCTACCCTATTGATCGCAGGGTATGAAAGTAACCCATTGCATTTTATCCCTTTTTTTCAGCCTTTTAAAACTAAAATTGTCCTAAAAGGCAAATAAAGAAACAACAACAAAGCTTATACGTAGTGTCATTGAACCAATTCGTTTGCATCAGTCATGTGATTAAATTTGTAATAGATCTAGACCAACAACAATAAATCTATGCGATTAAAAATATTTTTAGAATTTGTTTTTGTTTATTGCTTTTTCATGCTTTTAGCGTTCTAAATATGATATGATCCTATCACTTATCTGGACCATTTGGGAAAAAAATAAGAAAGAGGAGGGAAATGGAATAAATGGGTGAATTTTAAATTAATCGCCTTTTTATAAATAAGGGGAAAGACCTGAAAACGAAATTATGGAACAGCCCTCCTCAAGCCGACATACTAATCACTCTGCTAGTAAGAAGCTTATAGGAAAACTGTATGTATATATCTTTGGTTTGTTTCAAACTTACGTTAAAGCGACAACCTATTAAGGGGACCGATTCAGCTTATACCACCTCTTCAGTCAAGTGCTATTTCTTTTTCTTTTTCGAGGTACTAAACAAAATATGTAATTACCAACAGCTAATTATTTATTAGTTAATTTTTTTTATTGATTCCTGTGTTGTCAGGAAAACAAAATGTGCAAAATAAGAAGTGGGATTGACAATCGAGATACAAGTAGTGAAGTGTAAGCGTATCTTAATTAAGAATATCTTTCTGTTAAGAGTGATCACTTGTAGGAGGCTTGTTTTGGTCAGTGTAAGACGATGCTTAAACGCTATTTGGGTATTCAACAGTTTTGACTGATTCAAATACATAAGTCGAATTATTGTCCGAAATGTATTTATACAATAGAAAAATATCAGATTAAGTATAGGTGGTAAAAGAAGACTGTTGACCTCCTTCAGTCGTAGACTATGGTTCATCTCGTACACTTTTTCATGTGACTGTGGAGCCCTACTTTGGAGAGACACTCCCGTTCACAAATATTGCATGTTAAGGTGGCTTTCGCTTTGGTGGTAGAGGAGCTTTCCATTTTTTGCATGATACGCTTTTTTTTAGAGCTGAGGCAAATGTTCCTTCACTGTCTAAACTAGACAGTGAAATTAAAACTCTGCACACAAATAAGGATGTGGACATCAGCTGGAATAAACTACGGGACTCTGAAAAGGAGGGAGGTTAAACTTAGAAACCATCTAGAGCTCTTTGGAGGAGGGAATTTAAACTCAAAACCCCCGCATACAATTTTGTGACTGTTATTTAAATTAATTTTTTTTTGAAGCGGTGGTTTTTAGTTTCAAACCGGCTGGAGGGGTTTTAAACTTAAAACCTTCTGGAGGGGTTTTAACTTAAAGCACTCTGAATTGTTTCTTTTTAAACTCAAAACCCTTCTTGGCTACTCTCAAAATCTGGTGACAGTTGAATACTTTAGTCTTATATTGAAATGGGAATTTTATCATAAAAAAATAATTCCACTTTGCTACGGTGACTTTTGTTCGCATTTTTTTTTTCTATACCCCTGGAGGGAATTTTAAGCCCAAAACTGTCCTTGGCTGCGCTGAGGCAAGTGATGGTTTAACATTAAAATCACACCTAAAATAAACACAATTAAAGCAAAAAATCCGTCAAAATCCCCCCCCCCGCTGTCTACGCCCATGTTCTCTCTCACTATTTTTCTTTTTGTCATTCTCATTTCCATTTGCTGTATCGCTCGGCACTTGCAAATAAAAGTTTAATATCAGCTTTGTTTCTTTTTTAAAGTTTTTTTTATTTTAATGTCGTTCTTGCATTTTAAATCAAGTAAATAACTGGTTCATACTGTCCATACCGCGTTTGCAAGGACATCGTTGTTTGTAGTGCAGTCTTGCCTCCGTATGTTCATGATGGAGTGCAATCATGTTTTGTTAAAAGGGTTCAGGTAGTCTTATTTGCTTTTTACCTAATACCCATGCCACAGATCCACACAGATCCATAAAGAAGGGTTGAGAGAACCATTGCCTGGAAGATATCTATTTTTTTGTAGGCAAGCGGAGCAATTTATTCCGCCAAACTCTCACCTGGAGGTAACAGTTACGCTGGGCAGGGCAGGTATCCAGTATGGGGGACGAACATATGCCAAAAGCAGTCTTTTTCGGTGACATGAAAAGTGGTCAACAGAGTTGCCCTATAGGAAACGCTTTAAAGGCCAGCCTAGGCGCCAACTTGCTTTAAGTGAATTAGAAAAGAGCACCTGGTAGCAGGCGGCTTCAGAAAAAGACAGCTGGGGTTAATTTACAAACACATTGGAGACCGAAAAAAAAAGAAATTTGCTGGCGAGGACAGACGTAGATGAAAAGAAAATCTAAATCAATCACCGGCGAACAATGGTTATGCCTACTCTATGTCTGGCAAAATATATATGTCGTATCTGGGACTGCGTAGCCACGGAAAATACCGAATTCCTCGTTAATCTTTGTATAACTGGTTTTAAATATTGGCTTATTTATTTTTGAATAGAAATTTATCTTGTTTGAAATTGCAGATTCTGCCTTTTAAATCCTTAAAAAAAAAAAAGCTTATACTAAGTGTTGTAACAATTAGTTTGGATCAGTTGTATAATGACATTTGTGCTAGATCTAGAGTAACAGCAATAAATCTGTGCGATTAGAAATATTTTTACCAATTGTTTTTGTTGAGCTCTTTTTCATGCTTTTAGCTTTCTCAACATGCTATTTATCCTATAACTTGTCTAGACCAGTTGGAAAAGGTGGTAGGGGGGAGAGAAAGAAAGGGATATCTGGGTAACTTTGACCGTAATCGATTTTTAAAAGCATTAATAAAAAACTGGGAACGACTTCAATTCAATACTCATGGCTCTAGCTTCCTTAGGCCGACATACTAACCACTTTGCTAGTGATGTGCTTATGAAAATAGAAGATTATATGCTTATCTATTGTTTATTTCAAACTTACTTTAAAGAGGCTTATACGACCATTTCAGTCAGTACAATATTGTAAAGAATCTATGGCAAACAATCAACAAAGGACCAAGGTGAAAAAATGAGTGATGTTTAGTACATGTGACAAAAATGTGAGGCACACAATGAACATTAATGTCTATGTTGGTTATGAGTTCATTTAGATCTGGCCTGCAGGTTTCACTGTCGCCGCCACTGCCTTCCACTAACGTGCAAGGTTTATTGTTGCAGCTAAACACCCCAAAAGAGTTCATTAGCTTGCCACTAACACAGGGTCACAGTGCGTGCCGCTCTCTAGCTTCTCGTTGTCTCAAGAACGATAATCTACATAAACTACCTTAGAGGTGCGCTCCAATCGGTAACAAGACTAGAAGGATTTGTCCTCTCGAAGAGCCTTGGTGAGAACTTCATACTAGGCTTAGTGCCTTTAAGCTCCCTTACAGGTCAAGTGACTCTGCAGACAAACTTTTCCGCTGTTTTCGGAGCTGCGACACTCTTGCAAGAGATGCGCCACTGTCTCAACCGACTATCCACAGTGACGGCAACGGGCATCAAAATTTGGCCGGAACCGGGCAAAGTAAGCACCAACAAGGCAGTGCCCGTTCTACACTGCAATCATTGATTGTTCCGGCCTTTTTAGCCTCCACCATGGATCGTCGCGGTCACGGCGACTCAAATGTTGCCAGACTCCACGGGCTACATAAACTACCAGGAATGTCCTCCACTAACATGAACGACCCTTTCCACAGTTTCCCAACAAGACTTTTTCCTGACCAGATAACCTACACTGCTTCTCACCTGCTAAACACACTGGCAATAATTCCTTCTACAATTCAGACGGAATCAACTGTCAGCCATCTTATCTCTACGTAAGTTCACCACATCTCTTTTTACAGTGCACTGGTGCGCACCAGCGTAGGAGCAGAGATATAACAATATCTTTCCCATAGACATATATATATATATATATATATTATATCTAGACTGGACATGGAAATATTTTAACACTACTAAAATGTGAAATTTGTTGAAGTTGAAACAAGGCGTTGTTTTGTGAAGTACTTATAAGAAGTAAAGTTGTTGTTTTTTCAACCCTAACCTATGTACATTTTTCTACACAATATATTTTTTGTTTTGTTTCTTCTTCTTCGTAGGTTTCATCATTTTAGAAAACATGACTCAAAGAATGCTCTATGTTGCACTTGTCCTTGGATTGTTGGGTCAAGCTGTCTCTGAAGATCTAAGGACTGCTCTTGCATCTACAAGTCCACAATGTCAATCGAATGTTACAACCTGTAAAGACTCAAACACTGCGCTCAAAAATTTGTACGCGTCTTCAAAATATTGTGAAGCTATTAGATATTCAACGCCCAGTTTCGCTTCTCTGACTTGCTTGGTCGTAGACAGCGGCTGCACTCTGACCGAGTACTTCAGAGTGAGAAATGCTGCTTGTGGAACAAGTTCAACAACTGGTATGAATACTGACGAAAACGTTGGCATCGCTCTTGTATCGAGTAGTCAGCAATGTAGATCGCAAGTTAATATCTGTATATCCTCAGACACCACAGTAAAAAATTTGTACGCGTCTTCAAAATATTGTGAAGCTATTAGATATTCAACGCCCAGTTTCGCTTCTCTGACTTGCTTGGTCGTAGACAGCGGCTGCACTCTGACCGAGTACTTCAGAGTGAGAAATGCTGCTTGTGGAACAAGTTCAACAACTGGTATGAATACTGACGAAAACGTTGGCATCGCTCTTGTATCGAGTAGTCAGCAATGTAGATCGAAAGTTAATATCTGTATATCCTCAGACACCACAGTAAAAAATTTGTACGCGTCTTCAAATATTGTGAAGCTATTAGATATTCAACGCCCAGTTTCGCTTCTCTGACTTGCTTGGTCGTAGACAGCGGCTGCACTCTGACCGAGTACTTCAGAGTGAGAAATGCTGCTTGTGGAACAAGTTCAACAACTGGTATGAATACTGACGAAAACGTTGGCATCGCTCTTGTATCGAGTAGTCAGCAATGTAGATCGAAAGTTAATATCTGTATATCCTCAGACACCACAGTAAAAAATGTGTACGCGTCTTCAAAATATTGTGAAGCCTTGCAATATTCAGCTTCCAGTGTTACCGCTCAGTCTTGTCTGGTAGCAAGCAGCGGCTGTACCCAGAGCGAGTACGACAGATTGAAGCGAGCTGCGTGTACAGCAAGTTCAACAACTGGTATGAATACTGACGAAAACGTTAGCATCGCTCTTGTATCGAGTAGTCAGCAATGTAGATCGCAAGTTAATATCTGTATATCCTCAGACACCACAGTAAAAAATTTGTACGCGTCTTCAAAATATTGTGAAGCTATTAGATATTCAACGCCCAGTTTCGCTTCTCTGACTTGCTTGGTCGTAGACAGCGGCTGCACTCTGACCGAGTACTTCAGAGTGAGAAATGCTGCTTGTGGAACAAGTTCAACAACTGGTATGAATACTGACGAAAACGTTGGCATCGCTCTTGTATCGAGTAGTCAGCAATGTAGATCGAAAGTTAATATCTGTATATCCTCAGACACCACAGTAAAAAATTTGTACGCGTCTTCAAAATATTGTGAAGCCTTGCAATATTCAGCTTCCAGTGTTACCGCTCAGTCTTGTCTGGTAGCAAGCAGCGGCTGTACCCAGAGCGAGTACGACAGATTGAAGCGAGCTGCGTGTACAGCAAGTTCAACAACTGGTATGAATACTGACGAAAACGTTAGCATCGCTCTTGTATCGAGTAGTCAGCAATGTAGATCGCAAGTTAATATCTGTATATCCTCAGACACCACAGTAAAAAATTTGTACACGTCTTCAAAATATTGTGAAGCTATTAGATATTCAACGCCCAGTTTCGCTTCTCTGACTTGCTTGGTCGTAGACAGCGGCTGCACTCTGACCGAGTACTTCAGAGTGAGAAATGCTGCTTGTGGAACAAGTTCAACAACTGGTATGAATACTGACGAAAACGTTGGCATCGCTCTTGTATCGAGTAGTCAGCAATGTAGATCGAAAGTTAATATCTGTATATCCTCAGACACCACAGTAAAAAATTTGTACGCGTCTTCAAAATATTGTGAAGCCTTGCAATATTCAGCTTCCAGTGTTACCGCTCAGTCTTGTCTGGTAGCAAGCAGCGGCTGTACCCAGAGCGAGTACGACAGCTTGAAGCGAGCTGCGTGTACAGCAAGTTCTTTGATAGTTGGAACTTTATCTATGTTTTTCTGTTCCATTATTTATCTATTTACACATTTCTTTTGAAATGCCTTAAAAATACGCTGTATTCTTTCTAAAAAATACACACTGTAGAAATAAGGATGAAAACTACTTATGTTTAATTAGTCTTTCCTTCTTAACATAAACGAGCAAAATAAGACATAGTTGTTGATGCAAACAGATAATGTGTTTTGTTTTAACATTGTATTTTCTAAGGACATCTTTATTAAACATCACGGTTAAAAAAAAATATTATTTTTTTTATATTCCCAGACATTGTTTATCATATGAAAAAATATAAAACCAGGACCCCCAAGACGAGAGGAATAGAGGACGGCTTAGATTTGGAAGCGGATGGGCAAGACGTGGGGACAGTTGGAGAGACTCGCCCAGAACCAAGATGCCTGGAGGAAACTGGTTGGTGGCCTATGCCCCAGAAGGGACCATAGGCAGAGAGATTATAAATAAGGGAATAATTGAATTTTATTAACATTTAGTATTAGTAACAAATCAAATTTAAAATAGTTTGTAAAATGTAAAAAGAAAAACAGGATATAAATATCTCCTTTAATCACGCACGACATTAGTAATGACTGGTTTTATTCTCTAATCCAAAACAAGTTCATCAAGACCTGATAGTTTCACTTTTCTTAGAGCATGGATCGTACACATCTTACTTGATAAAGAAACCACTGAAAAAGCATAAAAACTAACAGCACCTATAGCCACGTAGCTCCATCGGTACAACATTGATGTAGCAGCACTGTAGGGGGACTCGGCTAGCTAAAAAAAGGTGAACTATGTGACTGGAGTTCTCATACATTCTTCTAGAACGATAGAAACAGTGAAATACGCCGTGAAATTGGATCGGTTCCACTTTGAAAGCAACGCTAGTAAGAAAACTTGTAGGTTCTCCATAAGGAATCAGTGATAGACTTATGACCTTAAAACTTCTGAAAATAAATGGAAAGAAACAAATCCCCATAGTTAGTTACTATGCTCTCATAATGACTAACCAAAATGTAGTGATCTGTAGGGGTTACCTACCAATTAGTTTCCAAATCGTAATACACGGGAATCCAGAACGTTTGAGTTGGAGGGGGGAAAGATTGTTTTTCAAATCCTAACCTTAACGCCTAATAAACCGTAACCTTATGTCCATATCTATCCCGAGACATCTTCACGCCATGTGAAGCGATGAAGAGCTAGTGGTTACCAGCCGTAAATGTCGATATCGCATTTCTTGAAGGAGCTCTTGAGTGTCTTTATAGCGCTTGTATCGCCCTCCCTCGGAGCGCTTTGTTGCACACAACTCCATATTTAGAGGTCGTTTGGGAAGGCGATTGTCTGGCATGCGAACTACATGTCTCGCCCATCCAGGTTGGGACTTTTTCACTGTCGCATCGATACTGTTCATGTTAGACAGCCCTAAGATATCTTTCTCTGGTATGATTAAAAATAGGTGGGAAAAGAAGACTTTTGGCCTCCTTCAGTCGTAGAACGACTATGGCTCATCTCGAACACTTTTTCAAGTGGCTGTAGAGCCCTATTTTGAAGAGACACTCCTGTCCACATTTATCACATGTTAACTTGGCTTTCGCTTTGGTGGTAGAGGAGCTGGCCATTTTTCGTATGGTACGCTTTTCTTCCAGAGCTGAGGCCCATGATTTTTCACTGTTCATGGCTTTCTTGGTCACTGTCTCTTTACATCTAATGCGGTCTAGGGCTATGTCTTCCCAATGGTCAGTATCGATTTTCACTGATTTGAGGTCCCGTTTTATTACATCCATGTAACGGAGGTGTGGGCGACCAGTTTTTCTTGAGCCAGTCGCAAATTGTCCACAGAGAATCACTTTCGAGATGCGACTGTCCTCCATCCGGTAAACATGTCCAAGCCAGCGCAGGCGGCGATGTTTCAGGACTGTAAAGATGCTGGGAATACCCTTTCGCGCAAGGATCTCAGTATTGCACACTCTTTCTTTTCTTGTGATTTTAAAGTTTTTTTTGGAAACATCGCAAATGGAATGAGCAGAGCGCATGCCTTGTAGACTTCCATTTTGGTCATTGTAGTGAGCTTCTGGTTTTCCAAAAACTTTTGATATAAGTCTAGCGAGGAAGGAGGCGGTCTTCCCTATGCGTTTTTTAAAATCTCCTCTTCTAGAGACATCATCTTGAATTGTGGATCCAAGATAACAGAATTCATTTACGGCATCCAACTTGTTATCATCTATGAGGATGAAGGGTTGTGCTGTAGCAGGTGGTCCCATTTAATTTTGTTGTTTTTTTCGTGCTAATTGTTAAGTCATACTCTTTACAAGCCTGAGAGCAGCGGGACATTAGTGACTAAAGCTCCTATTGTGTGTGTGCCTCTACCGTTGCATCGTTCGCGAATAGCATATCCCTTACTAGGGTGGTTATGATTTTAGTTTTCGCCCTGGAAAAAAGAAGACTAGGAAAAAATTATTTGGGTTCAGAACTCGTCTCAATTGTTACTCTTATATTTTAAAATTTTTAGATTTTCCAAAGCATAATCTTTCTTGAAATCATTTTTGAAACTCATGCGCAATTACATAGAATCTGTCGCGATAGTTGACTTTTCTGTTTTAAAAAGTATCATGTAGTCGTAGGGGACGGTACAGTGGAAACGATTATCATGTAATAGTCCTTTCTCCTATTTATAATTATTGCTAATATTGCATTTGGCATGAATTAATAGGGGGTTGGAACGACTCGATATAAGAATTAAATTTATAGCAAACATAACTTATATTAGTGACAGATTCAAATTCTAATTCCTTAACTATACAAAAGTAAAAGTATTGGCCTGCCTGTGTGTAAAGCGGCGCACTATATATATCGCCTCTTCCAACTGGTACAACCCTCTTACATTTTATATTTAGTTAACTATTGATTTAATTTGAGATTATAGTGTGGTGTGACGTAATATACAAATGGGTTCGAATATCAATAAGTATCTTATATTATAAAGATATATGACTAATTTTGTTCAGACATTATGAGTTCTGCTTAAAAATTGGACCGCTTCCCATCTCAAAGGTCTAGAGTAGGAAGGGCAGTAGATGCAATCGCCCCCACCCATCCCCCCCACCGCCACAGTAATGGCCATAAAAAGGGAAACGACAAAATATAAAGATGTGTAGATTGAATACATTGTATATTACAAAACAGCTTTGATCATATAGACTTGTAACAAAGTATGTTAACAAACTGTGTTTTCTATTGACTAATTTTTATATTAAGGATCACAATGGCAATTGGACCCCACAATGACCTAATAAATACTGTCTAACAAAACTTTATGGCCATATCATAAGATCGTCAGGGCTCACAAAGCTCTTCCTGTAAAGAACAGTACCAGGAAAAAGGAGAAGAAGCAGACAGAGAAAGCAATGGGAAGACAATATGAAAGATGGACGAGCTTTTCATCGAAAAAGATTCTATCCAAGGCATGATATAGTGAGGAATGGAGAAAGACGGTCGACAGATCATGCGCGGTGCTCAAGTGGTTTACCCAGGGCAGTTTTTAATGGAAGAAAGGCGGGGCTACAACCTCGAGGTGTCCACAAGAAAGGCGGGTCTACAACCTCGAGGTGTTCACAAGAAAGGCGGGGATACAACCTCGAGGTGTCCACAAGAAAGGGACCTCCAAAGAAGAGATAAATAGATCCAAATTTCGAAGAGGGGTTAGAAACTTTTAAGTTGTCTTTTTTGTAACATTTTTTTTGGTACTTTTACCGCTGGCAAAAATTTCGTGATTGTGCTTTTACCGTCCTTTTCTTAAAATAACTAATCTCAACATTTACGTCAGTGCGTCTACCAAGGTACAATAGCCTTTCTCTCCACTAACTAAAGATTATACGGTTTTAAACTAAAATAAGCATATTAAATATTTTTTAAAAAGGAAATTTTCATTATAATTTACAAGAACATCTATTTCTTATTTCTAAAATATTGCATGCTTTAAGATATAAGTATTTTCATTTATAAGTGGATCATTATCAAACTGTTTCAAAAATTGTAGGGGCCTCCAAAAAAATCCTACCCCTGGGCCTACACAAACTAAAATCCGGTCCTGAGTTTACCATACTAAGGGATAGATGCAGGAGGAGAATATGTATATAGAATGTGAGTGTTAGGTGAATTTGATCGTTTTTCTAGTGTATATTAAAAGTTAAATACATGAATAGTGCATTTTAATATAATTATCTCTAAGAAGGAACGTTTTTAATTAATAATGTATAACAAGTATTATTACATAGTCTACTTAAAAATGTAACATTATATTTTGTTTAAAAATCTTTGTGACATTTGACATAAAAGACTTTAATATTCATTTATATTTAATTTTGATATTAATGGCAATATGGCAATCATTAACTCGGACGTCAACAGAAGAGCGTTCATAATATAATAGATTGCAGAGATAACACCAAAGACTGGAATGAGCTAGTACTAATGGCTCCTCTTGAGTAGAGATTTTATTAAGTATAGTTGAATCTATTACTCTGGAACAGCATGTAATAAATTTATTTAAGATCTAGACTAACAATAAAAAAAATTTTAAAAAAGGGGGAACGACGTGAATTAAAACTCATTGCTCAAGCCTTGTCAGGTTTCATAAGCCAACACGATAACTGCTCTGCTAGTGGAGAACCTATGAACATGGAAGATTGTATGATTATTTTTTTGTTTCTATAGTCTAGTTCTATTTTTCATATTGTATTCTCTTAGACTCAGACGAAGACCTATAAGGGAGACTAATTCAGCTTATACCAACATTTCAGTCCAGATAACAAACAAAATTAATAATTACCAATAATTAATTAACTAATTGATTTTTTAAAAATGTTTCTTGTGCTGTTAGATAAAAGAAATTCTTCGTCTTCCTCATTTTCATTTAAAGAAATAATTGCGCAAAATTTCAGCTTGATCCGAGATTGGGTATGGGAGAAATAACTTGCACAAACTTTGTAACAGACAGACAAAAAAGATAGATACAATAAAAATAAGATTTAGAGCTAAATTGATACGAACCTCTTAATGCACTAATTAAATAAATTATAGCTTTTATTTAGCGCTGCTTAGAGCATGCTCGGAGCGATAGTTCCAATCTAGTGTGTGGACCATTGGAGGGGGGGGGGGGGGGGAAGGGGGTAACTTCAATGCAGCCATTCGTTTCACTTATACTATTTCCAGCTATTTAGACGGCCCCAAGAATGCAAGTATGCAAAGCGCCTAGATGTTGGTAAGCTCACAAACCCAGATATCAAGCAAGATCTCGTCAAATAACTAGACAGTGAAATTAAAACCCTGCACACGAATAAGGATGCGGAAAACAGCTGGAAAAAACTAAAGGAATCTGTGTACTCTATAGCTAGCTGCGTCCTCGGTCAGTCTAAACGCAAGCACCAAGATTTGTTTGACGAAAACAATGTGCGAATTGAACAGCTTTTAACACACAATCAACATTGCTTTAAGGCCTTTCTGTGTAATCTAGCCTGCCCCCAAAGCAGAGAACGCTACACTAATGCCAAAAGAGAGGTCCAGTGGAATCTGAGACTCATGAATGAGTCATGGTTCAATAAAAAAACAGAAGAACTTCTTGTCCAATAACTCGCTGACTCTCTCCGGCTCAATGAAGTAATGACTGCAATATCCAACCTCTAAACTGGCAAAGCACCGGGACTAGACCCAATCCATGCAGAAAATTACTAACTTGGCAGTTTAGAGCTGACATTTTTATTAACAGAAATCTAGCAGATAATGTTAGAACAAATGAAACTACCACAAGAGTTCAAAGATGCCTCCATCATTCATCTCTACAAGAAAAAGGGAAATAGGCAATTATGCGATAACCATCGTGGCATATATCTCATATGCATTGGCGACAAGATTCTGGCTAGGGTGCTATTAAATATACTACAACACCATATAGAAACCCGCCCTACTTCTGGAGAGTCAATGCGGCTTCAGGCAGGGTAGAGTCACGTTTGACATGATCTTTGCAGTCCGCCAACTCCAAGAGAAATGTAGAGAGCAAAACTAAAATCTCTATACGACATTCATAGATTTGACTAAAGCAAATCATGTCCAAATTCGGCTGCCCGGATCAATTCATAACAATGGTGCGCCTATTCCATAATGACATGCAAGCAAGAGTCCAAGACAGCGGAGACTACTCCAAGCCTTTTTCTGTCTCAAATGGCGTGAAGCAGGGAAGTGTGCTGGATCCAACGCTTTTCAGCATAATTTTCACCGCCATGCCATTCGCACAGAAAGCATTGGAGTTGTTATACGATTTTGCTCTGATGCAAGTTTAATCAACTCTCAAAGACTCAAGGCAAGGACTAAAGTAAACTACGACTGCAGCAGAGACCTGCTATTCCAGATGATTGTGCTCTAAATGCCTTAAACGAAGAATAACTTCAAAAGAACCTGTCCCTTTTTGCTAACGCCTGCAAAGTTTTGGCCTCACCATTAATGTGAAAAAGACAGAAGTGCTGCACCAACATCCCCCAAATAAATCTGTCACCAGCAAGTCTGAGGCAGTCAAACAGAGTATGATGCACAGTTTCCTCTTCTTCCTCGCAGTGGGGGCATCATGAATCGAAATTTGGCCATAGCCATGAGAAATATCAGCCAACAGGGCAATGGTCTGTCCTGCACTGTTTTATAAAAGCTTGCTCAGGCCTGGACAGCTCCACCATATTTTCGTTATTTTTCCAACTCATTTGTCTTAAATTATGAGATTGTGGTACGGCGATGTCGATTATGGTAGCGGCTTTTTCTATTTTATCGATGAGCAGCACAAAACGGGGATTAAAATCTACGGTTTTGTCGTTCAAAATAGGCCTATCACAGTACAGCAGATGATCAGTAGACTCTTGTGGTGAGTATTTGTAATAAGCAGGAGTATCAACCAGATCCAATTGTGCGTTAAAGCCAAGTGTTGGTGTATTAGCTTTGCAACTTGGTAATGGCGACCTAGGTAGGCAGATTCCGATAGGGCTGAACAGTATGTGTTCAATTGACTCACCCACATTTCCACATTTTCGGCATTTATCAACAATATTGAGTTTTAGGAAATGTTTCTCGTTATTTTTTGTCCTAATTATTATTATGTATACCAGTAATAAAAATCTTAATTATCATTGACGAAATGCATGTACATTTAATATGTTAGAAAAATATTTATATTCGAAGGCCCCATAAAAAAAGAGCATTACATTATATTCTAAAAAATGCATTACATTTGCTTATAGGTCTAAACATATTTGACAAATTGTTTTGCACTAAACAGTTCTTAAGATAAAACTTGAAATTTTGCAAAACACTAAAATGCAAAATAATAAAAAATACATAAGACGGGTTCAATGCCCGATATCCCTGCTGTTAATGGTGTTCGAACAGAGAACCCTAAGTTCGGAACCTAAGGGCCTAACCACTCAGTCACCGCCATGTTAACGTCATCTGCCTATAGAGCGCAATGTTTGGTAAGGGAATTTTACTTTAAACCTTTCCCATATGCTTACACAAACACACACACTCACACACTTTTCCCACGCCAGAAACATTGGATGACCTTGTGGTATATATAATAAGCATATTTTGTGTTAATTGTTTTTTTTTCCTGTTTTTTTTCTCGTACATTTGTTGTTTAGACTCTTAAAGATGTGGATTCATAACTAAAATGGAAATACGACATTTGTGTCCTCACGCGAGAAACGTATCCTATTTTAGCTCATTGAGTACTTTAAGGGGGTGCCCCACAGTTTGAGAAACTCTGTTGTACACTATACCTTTAAGGGAACGCTAAATGATATTAGAGCAGGGATGGGCAACTTTTTTCTATTGGGGGCCGCATTAAAAAAAATGTTGAAAATGGGGGCGCATATATATATATATATATATACATATATCTATATTATAAAGTAGAATGTGAGGTGTATGTATGTATGTATGTATGTATGTATGTATGTATGTATATATGTATGTATGTATGTATGTATGTATGTATGTATGTATGTATGTATGTATGTATGTATGTTACTTATAGACATCAAAACCGCTTGACCAATCTTGATAAAACTAGGCAGGAATGTTCCTTGGGTACTAACTTAGACAGTAGTGTATGTATTGTAGCCCTAAACAAACTTAAGACCCTCAAAAAAAATAAAGTTGTCCGACTCTATTACAGCTATAGTATTTTATGGATCTAGGCCATGGTTAACAATGTTGAGATGAGAAAAGATCGAAAGGATTTAGACCTAGATCTTATTTTAAGAAATACACTTTGCGCAAATAGTTTTTTACTTTGACACATGAAAATACAAAAGAAGATCCATTGATTTCATTATGTAATAAAATTAACCTTCAATTTTGTGTTTCAAAAGCATTTTTTACATAAATTAGTTCCTGATATCTGTGACTACAGATTTCCTGGCGAACATTCTTTCATTAGACATTACCAATTGGTTACACATTAACACATCTCTCTTCTGAGTCTATTCCTAGGTCTAAGGCCCAAAAAACTCTTATTGAACTCTAAGATGGTAAAACTTCTTTTCGCAAAGATAGTTTTGTGCTTTAACACACAAACATACTAATTATTGTCCATTCATTTGATATTTTAATCAACTTAACATTGAAATTTGTTTTTCTAAAGCATTTTTAATACATTCGTTCGCTGTTCGCTAAAGTTGCGTAGCCGTGTTGAGATAGGCCTATATTCATTCATGAAAAAAGATCACGCATGCGCAACACAGAATGAACTCTATATAAGCCAATTTTTAACTCTAGATTAGTGTAGATTTAGATCTATGTCTACCTCAAGATCTTCTTTATACTATAACACATGTACATAAAAAATTAAGTCTATTCATCTCAAATTTTAATCAAATATATGTAGGTCTACAAGCAAATGTTTTAATTTGAAAAAATGGATTTAAGCCTAGTAGCTATTTTGATTTGATAGCTTCATTCACACTATTTTTACATTGACACATTCGCTTTACTTATTACATTATTATTTCGTTTAATTGTGACTATATCGACAGTAATGCGCAAATAAAGACCCGCGGGTCGCGGGTAACATATGTCTAGTATATTTATTTTTTCGTTTGTTTTATAAAGAATAAAAGTAACGCTAAACAATATTAACAGAAGTGTTTTTTTTCCGTTTCGTTAGTGCTAGTTTCATTTATTTTTTAGTTCAGTTCTGCTCGACATATTTTCTGCCAGTTAAGATCAAAATCCTGCATTTGTTGTTCCTAGTGTAAACAAATTTAGGCTACCGTAAATGTTTGCACCGATAAGATGCACAGATTTATAAACAAACACACACAGATATGTAAATAAAGTGTCACATAAACATTCCTAATTGCGTACACCTACAGTCACGGTTGATTGCGTCACACGCATCTAGTAATTCATGCCTCCGTTGCGATGCACTTCTTCACAGAGGGGAAGAGGAGGTGATCACAACCTCTAAAGATGTGCTACATTGGCAACCTTCTGTTGAATAATATGTCATAGTGTCGTATGTTAGCCACTTTGTTTGCGTAGTGAATCACGATAGCTGACGCACTTTAACGCGACTTTAAGGGACGTCGCATATAGTATGGTTTGGCTTGTTTAAGATGTTAATGATTAATCTGTATTATGTTTTGAAGGTGACAACTTTGAATACTGACAGCGTCTCCATTGTGGCTGAATACTGACAGCGACTCTACTGTGGCCTTAAAGTATTTAACATTCAACAGTCTGGACTGAGTTCTTCAATTATGATTGTGATAGTTTTTGTCTTTTACAAGAATACTCCCGTACAAGATACTCAAACATTTCCTAAGTCAGTTGTCAAAATCAGACGAACAAACAAAACTAGTACACGTACTTACATTGTAAATTAAGTGAAACTCAAAAACAATGATTTACTGCTACATGAGTGAACGACTGTATTTTACCTTTATCCCTTAGTCTGGGGCACCATGCAAGATTTGTCAACCGTCTTTCTCAATTCCTCCGTCTTTTGCCTTAGATAGAACCTCGTCTATTCATTTATGTTGTCTTCCTATCGCATTCTTTGTCTGCCGCTTCTTCTCTTTCCTGTTACTGTTCCCTGAAAGTAGGTCTTTGCTACCCCAAATACCTTGTTTGCCTTTTTTATACTATCGTTAGCAGCCTAAAAATAGCAAGTCATCGTGAGGCTGTGAACGACTGTATAGAAAATACATACACGTGCAGATAGGTGACCCTGCTACACTAAACAAAACAAAGTACTTTAGGGCATCGAGGCCTTCATCAGCGCATGCCATTTCTTTTCTGCTTCCATAGAGAATAACATCAGACAGATACGTTCACATAAGCCTATTTTGTGTTTATTGTTTGTTTTTTTATAGCCAAAGGAGTTTTGAGTTTAAACCCCCTTTTAGCGGGGTTTGAAGCTAAAAAATAGCTCTTCAATATAAAAAAGGTAAATTACGCACTCAAAATGCCAAAGAGGGTTTTAAGTTTAAATCCCCTTAAAGGCATTGGATTCTTAAAAAATAGCTATTTATTACAAATATAAAGTAACATTTTTTTAGCGTAGCCAAGCCAAGGGGGGTTCTGAGTGTAAATGACTCTTCTCCAGATGGCTTCTTTTTTAAGTTTAAAAACCCTCCAGATGGTTTTGAGTTTAAAATCCCACTACAGAGGGCTTTGAGGTTGAAAACCCCCTCTTCAATATTATTCTAAAGCAAACTACTCTCACCAAATTCTGTCAGCGTAGCTAAATGTGGCTTTGAATTTGTTACAAAAAAATACTGACGAGATTTTTTAGTTTAAAACCCCTCAACAGATGATTTTGACAATAAAACTTTCCTGTCCTATATAACATCTAAAGCAAACTACAGTCACCTAATTCCAAGAGCGTTGCGAAGAGAGGTTACAAATTTCTACCTGTGGCTGGGCTCCACTAATAAAGTACAGTGAATAGTTCGCCAAAATTGAAAATGACTAAATGTGGCTTAACAAAGATAGCTAAGACAAATTTTAAGAGTCAGTTATAGAAATCGGGTCTGAATCAAGGAAATCCTATGCCGAACTGGGAGTTGACCCCTTAGTAAGGTTGTGACAAAGGGAAGAAATGAGGTTTGCGGGACTTGTTCTCCGACAAAATGAATTACGCATACAAAGAGTTGCGATGACATGGAGGCCAATACGAGGAAAGTTCAAACATGGACATCTAGTACAGCTTCACGCCACACTTTCATGAAGGTCCTTAGAGCAGGTGGAAAGAGGCTTCAGACATTGCCAGTGACAGATTTTTGTGGAAACAGCTTTCCGCCCTTTGCGCCGAACTGCGCGGGAGGATCTCAGTTAGTACGAATAGCACATTAGGTTTTTGAAATCAAACTTTTTAATAGCAGGATAATGCATGTAGATACCTCAGAATATGCATTTTTTGTCTTTCAATACTGGAAATAGTGCTTGGCGGCGGGGATGAAGTGACCGGGGATGAAGTGAACGAGAACGAAGTGACCAGTCAGCATATATATATATATATAATTTATTTTGAGCGGCGGGGGGGGGGGGAATCCTCCCCAATTCCCCCCCCTCATCACACCCCCCCGAAAAAAAATCCTGGCTACGCCCATGCGCAAAAATCATTTGTTTTACTTGGTCAGGCAGGGTTACATATATGTATGTTAATTGTATTTTGTATTAAGTGAGATCTAGATGTATATTTGTTACGAGTGTTGTTGCTATGAGTATACAGAGAATTTTCAAATATGATATGTGACAAGCCTATCTGGAAATTTTGCGACAATTTAGGCGTTCATTTCATGATGTGAATAAAATTTTATCTACGTAGACGAAGTTGACTTATTTACTATGTTGTACAATGTCACATAGACAAAAAGGTGTCAGAAGTCATGCAATGTGAAAACATGGCTGGATCGAACAGTGACTAAAAAGTACATTACTTTGTCGGAGATTTATGCTTGAGTGCATGACATTGTTCTCATATTTCTCTCACATAGTTTGACTTCTTGACAAATGCGATATTCAAGACATGGATTCTGAAACGAGTGAAACTAACACAAATATATTTTCAAAGAAACGTCACATGTTAGCGTGACATTATGACTATGTCCTGGATTGTCTAGTCGCTCAAGTTATTGCAATGTATGGTATTGTCCTTTCTGGTTTAAATCTAGGTGAAGCTAACAGTATTGGTAGAAAGGTGGCGGGGTTTGTTTTTTTTTTATTGCCTCTCGCTTGCTAGAGGGAGGTTAGCATTGCTGATGTCACTAAACAATAACACTTATGTTGTACACATGCCTCATTCCTAAGAAAACACTAACATGAAGTAAATAAAGTTAAAAGAAAAACACCTAAATTTCTGCCCACACTTCAGAAACACGCATAACAATTTATGATTTTTTTTTTTTTACTTTTTATAGGAAGGCTTCTCTAACATAATCAAATACACACACAAAAATACATTTCTTAAAGACTTTGTACACCTTCAAGAAAAACGCAAACGCGACATGAAGCTCTTCAAAATCAACACTAACAGCTGGGAAGAAAGGCACTGGATAGATCCACGTGGGGAGCGAGCATCATGGGGGTAGCCAGGTTGTTTGTTGTTGTTGTTTGTTTGTTGTTTTGTTGTTTTTTTTTGGGGGGGAGGCGCGCGAGGTCAACGAGGTCAAGCACTATTTCTGGTATTTAAAACGAAAATTCACAGATATTCTGAGGTACCTACTGTGCATTATACTGCTATTAAAAAATATTAGTTCAAAAATTAAATCTGTAATTCACTGCATATTGATAGAAGACTACAAGTAACACTAGAGTCTAACACAACGTAAAAAGCCCAACGTTTATTTTTGTAGTTTAAAACAAATCGAACTCTCCACATCTTTATGGAGAGGAATTCAAATTCAAATGCAAATGATTCATACAATACAAATTTACGATAAGATAATTATTTAGTGATTATAGATTGTAATTATACATCGTTGGATTTCATGGTAATAATGAAATAGGTAAACTAGATATAAAACACAAGTGCAGCGATGGGTGTTAAGTATTTTAATGATACTGTCGAACTTCACACTTACACACACACACAGAGAGCTTTATACATCTTTATCATCCATGAGGAGTCTTACAATTTGTGCATTAGAGTTAAAGTAAACACAGTAATCATATTAATCATCTCAGATTAACAGACAAAACGAATAGTGGATTACTTCCCTTATAGCGACCCTCTAATTTAAACAAATGTACACATTTTCAATGACGCGTCAATGAAACTAATAAGCCTGGCGCTACAGTTATTTATGCAAATCTAAAAATGTTGTTGAGGTTAAGAATGCTTAAAATTCAATTTAAAAACTATATATATATATATTCTAAGTATGGACTGTTGATAGAAAAAAGCAAATCCACTGGGTATATACTTTTGTTCTGTAAGGGTTTATAATAATGATTTTCTTTCCAATTGTATGTTTGGTTTCCGTGAGACTGTTACAGACGAGCAAATAATGTAACAACAACAGAGAGAACTAGAGAAACTATTCCAACCAAAACAGAGTCTGCTGCACAGACCAATTTTTTGATTTTGTCATATTCCGTCTGGCTACATCCAATCGAAACCAGACAATTTTGAATTGAGAAGTCGCCTTTGTTATAAGTGATGCCTTCACAATATTTTGTTGAATTCAAAAGGTTTAGAAATTCAGCATTGGCATTGCAGTTATTACTATACACTTTTGAGCATTTATCACTAGTTTGGGAAAGAGCTGTTTTTACGTCAACGGCCAGTGTCTGGCCCAAAACTCCGAGAGTTAGTCCAAAGTAGATCAAACTTGGGTTCATTTTTTTTTCTTGGTTTGGAATTCTAAAACCTGTGAAAAATAAGATATGACTTTCTAATCAATTTTGTTTCTGTTAGAATGTTAACAGGAGCAACTGCAATAGTTTTAATTTTTTTATGAATTATTCTGATTGACAATCATTACAATAATAATATCAGATTTTAATTAACAATCGACTTATATGTTGGGTTAAAGGTTATTGTTGTTGATTTTTGTTATGATTAGTTTAATTAATTGTAAGCGGGCCAAAAAGGGGATAAGATTCTATTAATTTTGTGTGATCTGTCTGTCCGTCCGTTTGTCAGTTTTTAGCGTTTATTTTGTTTGTTTCACATTTCATTCGTACCCTGGAGACCAACTAACGACAGTTCAGAGCTAATACCACACGAACATGAAAACTAGAAAAGCTATTGACAATCTTACAGGAAAGTTTAAGTAGCTACTTTTTGTCTTCTGAAAGCGCCAATTTTAAAAATATATTTAATTTGTAAGCTTTTTTTTTTCCATAAACTACATCATTTTAATAACAATTCATAAACATACAGGAGACTTTACTAAAAATAGGATTTATTTATTTTGTTTAACTTAAAATTTACACTCATACATTGTAAAACTCATCAAATGACAAATTTTTGTGGTGAACAGAGCGCTAGTGCGTATATATTTACATGACAAATTTGAAATAGTTCAGGTAAAAACAAGAATACAAAGACAGTTTGTGTAAAAACACAAACTCAAAATAGGCCCCCAATGTAGTCCACGCAGGCAGGTAAAAAACCAGGGTTCAATATTTTCAGAAAAATATATTAGAATGAAATTCTATCAAAAGCAAATGACAAAGAAGAATGGAGAAAGAAGGTTGACAAATCTTGTGTAGTGCCCCAACGGTCCAGCAGACCAAGGGATGGTTGAAAGTATTGATCTAATTGTTTTATAAATGGTCCAATCTCATATTCAAAGCCTCAAAAGAAAAAATTCCTTTAGTTATGAATGGATCGGGGAAACTGTACCTGCAGTTCACACTATAATATAAGACTACTTATAAATTGTTCTTTAAATTTCGTACCACTTATATGCATATCAAATAGATCTTTTCTCTTTAAAAAAAAGTAAACATTTTTATTTTCTAAATGTAGTATATATTATGACAGAACTTATTAAACTTAGCAATACAATTGTTAAAAAAATATATTTTGACAAAAAATCTAAATCTGTTTGCATATATGTGTTAAAAATGTGTTAATTAGTCATCTCCCTTACTTAATAGACTCCCGTGTTTGTTACTATTAATAATGAATAGTTGTAAAGTGGTCTATTTTTATGAAAAAAAAACTGCTTGGATAGTTAATTTTGAAAATTAAATTTTTCGCTTTCAGAAAAGAAAAAAGTAGCCTTTGCATAAGAACTTTTAAAGGTCTAAAATATCATGATGTCGGATTTTCAATATCTTTTCTAGTTTACGAGATCTAAGCAGGACGGACGAACGGACGGACAGACAGACCACATAAAACTAATAGCATCTATTTTCCTTTAGGTGGCCGCTAAAAATAGGTGCACTCTCAAGAGGCTTTGTTCTCAAGTGTTTGACTATGTTCAATGGTACATAACAACTGCATTCATTAGCCTCTTCACATCAAGATAAACTTTATGAGGTTGTGTGTAATGCTAGAGACATGACTTTTTTTTAAATTTGGGCAGGACACGTCTGCAGAATGGAACGCTTCAAGGAGACCTTCAAAGCCTCCCTGAAAATCTTCATCATTAACGCTGCCCCCTGTTACATGGAAGCAAATGATACAGCATCATGAGGCCTCTTTGTTAACAGGTAAAGAAAGAGCCGGAAACAATAAGTGAGCCAGAAAAGACAAATACGTCAGTGGCTATTCCCGCGTTTATTCATTAAAGATAAGAATAAACAGACGTCCAGGAACATTTTGAGCACTATCTGTATGTAGAATTCTTCAACTGGGAAGATAGATTTAACTTACGGAAGCATGGGAAGATCATTTAGGAAACATTTTTGTAATAGCGACAATGAGCAATCGGGATACGATTTTCAATCCGAAGAGTTGCTTTTATGTTCAATTAGCTCAAAATGTCATCGTTCTTGGCGGTAAAAACTATAACAAATGTCCATCCAGTCTAACAGAACACTTGCTTAGGTCGAATCGTATTACATTGCAGTCGTTTTTCTGCTTGAAAGTATTGGTCCATTCTTGGTTCGGAAGAAAATGTTTGCAGTGCAACGTCTCAAATGGTCGAAGCAGAATGTTTAAGCTCAGCCGTTACCTCACATTCATTAGTTATTAGGAGAAAAACATTCTCTTAATAAGTTGTATATAAAGGTATTGTCTTTTTAAAAAGCTTTTAAAATGCTATTTTTGTCAAAATATGCTTTTATAAAAGTTTGTTTTTTCAAAGACACGATTATTTTGATCTTATACATGTAAATATTATAAGAATAAATATTGATATTACATTTATCAGTATCTGAAATATGATTTCATCTCTAATTAGCCCAAAGAAGTTTCAACAAGACACCTAATAACTTTGTGTGTTACAGCCTCTACACTTAACAATACTAGATAATACATATACCTCTCTATTTTTTAGTCCACTACCAGTTCATGTGTAAAAATGGTGAGATATGGGGTTTGTGTTAAATTAAAAGTTCAGTAATAAATTCCATGTTAAGTTTACTAATAAATCATCTGAATAGTTTAGTTGTTTTTTTTTCCCATCTACCAATCTGCCAGGCTGTGAATGTGACAGAACAAGACTTTAACGTTCAGTTAAAGGTTTTTAAATGATTGAAAATAGTCAAACTTATTACAAAGCTTGTATCAACTAACTCTGTTTGTCTGTCTGTCTGCATGTCTTGTAAAAAGGTTCTACACATGATTTCTCCCACACCCAATCGTGGATCAAGTTTAAAATTCGCACAATTTTTTCTTGTACCTGACAAACAAGAATCAATTTAACAAGGTAAAAAGACAGTTTGTGTGGAAACACTAAAATCAAAACCGGCCCCTGAAGTGGTCCAACCAGGCAGGTAAAAAGGCATGTTTCAATATTTTGAGAAAGAATATCATAATAAAATTCTATCAAAGGCATATGACAGAGAAGAATGAAAAAAGAAGGTTGACAGAGCTTTTGTGGTGCCCCAACGGTCCGTCTTTCTGTCTGTCTGTCTGGTAAAAAGTTTGTACACGTTATTTCTCCGACACCCAATCTAGGATCAAGCTGAAATTTTACACAATTATTCCTTTTACTTTATTTTTTTTACCTGACAACACATGAATCAATTTAACAACTAGTTAATTAAATATTGGTTATTACTTTTATGGTATATCGAACAAGGGAAACAAATTGTACTTTACCGAAGTGGTGATATAAGTTGAACTAGTCCCCTTTATAGGTCGCGGCTCTAAATTGAAACAAACAATATATAATTATAGAATCTACTCTAATAATAAGTAGGTCACTAGTAGAGTGGTTAGCACTTCGGCCATAGGAGTTGTAAGCCATGTACGAAGTACATGTTAAAGGATCCCCAAAGTAAATTGTCAACGATAGTTTTACAATAAAACATTTAATACTAAAATATACATGGATGTTAAATATACATATTACTTTACAACTGGGAATAATTATTTCATAAAAATTATTACGTAAAAGTAACACACCTCACGCAATCAAACTTAACCCACCGCCAGTAACTTCCAACTACTAGGTCAAGTGGACGCATGGCTCTACACAAATCAAGACCTTCTCGACCTGGCCAAGGCCTGACTCAGTTACGGCTCCAATGGCGGGCTCAAGAGTAACACCTAATCTTAACAAACTGAAACCTAGAATAAACCTAGATTTAAGGATGCAGCTTAACCATGAATTTTCATGGATAACACGCGTGGCGGAATATCGAGCCTGATGCATACCTCTATGTACTTACGAGAAAACAGTGGAAACTGTAGCACAAAAGAAACCAAAAGTGAGAACGCTTTCTTCACTAGAGGATTATAAGAAACTGAAGCGTGACTTCTAACATACACAAGATTCTTTCCAACAAATTGCGCAAAACAAAAACTTTTTGGTATAGAGCTACCAACAAACACGATTATAAAACAGTAAAAGAATGCAGTTCACAAATCAGAAAAAGTAGGTATTAGCCCCAATCCCAATTGGTTATGAGAAGACCCGCGGACGTACGTAACTCGAAGGTCATTTTAATCAAGGGAGATAACAATTCCTGTATTGTAATATTCAGTGATTGTTTCTCTTGATCTATACACACTCTATCGAAGAGAAATGACTGCGTGTAAAAACAAGTTCTCTCTTGGTTGTTTTAAAAATAATAAACATTTTAGTGCCTCAAGTGTTGTTAATCACATAAACTCATTATATTTATATTTAGATCATAGATCTGGACTATAGGTTAAAATCAGAAGATCCAATCAGAAAGCTGAAAGTGTATAGCAAGAGAACCTTCGATAAAGCTCATTTTCCAGACAAGGTAATAATTATATTTTTTTTTAAATGAACTGTTTTTGTAAAACAAACCTTAAATTAAGCACAATTTTGTAAGCTATGTATTAGAGTATTGATTTCCCATTACATGATCATTACATTGTCAAAACACACAAGACAAAGCTACAATGATTGTTTTTGTTTAAATATGAGCTCATCCTTACTCTCTCGACCTAAAGACAAAACGTTCTTTTGCATTATTTTTAACCTTTTAAAGAAATCAAGTTTGTTTTGATTGAATAAGTTTTAGACGTTCTGTTAGAAAGGAAGAGAATTTTGTCTAAGGCCTAAACCTCCAGCAGAATTTGACATGGCATGGCAGGACATGGCTTGAGCTATGGTCCTTCTTGACGACAGTCCGTAGCATATACCACATGAACAGGTACATGAACTAATAACTTTTTAAAAATATTTCTTTCCTTAGATAAGCAGTATTTTCAGTCCAAAGAAATTTAACGAAAAGATTTTGCAATTGTACATCCGCAATCGCAATAAGGAAGTTTGTGAAATATTAAACTCTGCTTCTGAAGAGATCGTTAGAAATGGTAAACTTTAATCAATTGTGTCTGTGATATTAAGCTTCACTTTGCATTAACGCCACTATAAGTTACAAGTAATGTTAACGTATTCAGATATGGCAGTTCAGCAAAGCATTGGTATTTTCATTTCGTTATATTCCTTTGATGTAACTGAAAGGGCGGTTATTTTCTATGTAGAATTCTTTTTTTTTTTCTGTTTCTCGGTATTAGTACTATAGATTCAGAAGATCACGGATCTTACTTAAGAAATTTTTATAACTGGTTAAAGTTTTAAGATAAGATTTTTATTTTTAAAAAGTCACTAAATATTTTTAAAATGCCTGGTAAAACCGTGGAAACTTCCAGGAACCTTCTGGTTGGGCAAGAAAAAAAACACGGATTTCGAAAAGTGCTCTAACAATTTTCCAAGAAATTAGACAGTAGCTGTATATATGTATATCGTTTGGGAAAGAATTATAAGCTCGTAGGCCACACTGAGAAAATTCAAATTTGGCCGTTATAATTGTTCAAAGCAAAAAATTAAAAAATTTGACTTGAGAACGAGAAAATATTTCTCTTGAACGGACTCTTCGGGTAATTCCTAACGTAGGTAGTAGTCATTAAAGAATTTCATAAGTTAATGTTCATAAAAAATGTGCGCATCGTCTTCTAAGTCTACATCTCAATGCCTCTCGTTGAAATATTTTAAAGTCTAGTAGATCTTAACATTCGCTTGACCAGGATTCTTTCACGGGTGAAGAAATGGGAATAGAGCGGGGACTGTAAAAAAAAAATGTTCCATTGTTGTTGTTTTTATCTTACAGTTGATATTTATTCAGATAAAAACAATCGTTCTATAAGTTGTATCAAAGAGCTACTGACTTTAAAAAAAAAGTTTTGTTAATGTTTTTCTTGTTAATGAATTGTTTACAGCTCTCAAACAAAGAGATCAAAACAAGACTCCAAGCAATGAGAGTGATCAAAAAGATGAACCTAGGGCTAAGAAACGAAAGTGTTGACAAATTAATTGTGTGGTTGTTGAGACTCTAAACACTAGATTTGTAATTCCATTTTATATTTTTTTTTGTTAATTTTGTTGTGTGCTTTATGTTTAAAAAAACAGTGCACAACAATAAACCTTAAAAAGAAAAAAAAATAGTATTGACTTGTATAAATGGCATTTTATACCGGCAATATTTTTCTCAAACATAATGAAACAGTATTAATAAATGTAAACATATAACATACTAACTTGTGATTCAATCAATTTGAATGAGATTAAGGAACACATTTATTTATTTCAATCATTCTTCAAATTTACTTTATACTATAAAATATTTGTAGCATTGTATTTTGCCACATCGTTTCATGTATTATCGTTTATTCAAAATGCGCGATTTATTTTTTTGTTTTTATGATGAATGTGGGATAAACGTTTTCTTCGAGAGTCTTCCTTAAATTCTTGATCTACATTTTAATGGTCCACTTTTATTGGATTTACATTTCTAAATGTTTTCAGCATTACCATTAGCAATATTTACAATTTGGCTGCTTTGCTATTGTCAATGAAGTTGAATGCAATAGATAAGCTTCAATATTAGTTTTGTGATGAGCGATTCCCTCTTTATTTTTATTTGAAATCACTATTTATTACGTTTTTAGTCTATTTTTAGTATCCATTTTTTTCAAACTTTTTTAAAATTATTCTATTTTTCATTTTTTTGTTTGTTTGTTTGCTGTTATGGGTGTTGCTTTTTAAGGTAATTTTCAAATTTGGATCTGTTTTTTAATTTTTAAAACATAAATTATTTATATATCTTTTGTGTAATTATGTTTTGTATTTGTAAGTTTTGAATTACTATCGATGTCATGTATTATTTATTTAGTAAAGAAAGAATTCAATACATGTATTGATTTTAATAGATGTGTGTTCAGAAAGAAGCATAATGAAAAAATAAAATAACTTTTATTTCATTTTTTAGATTTTTAGAACATTTGTAAAATATCTCATGAAAAAAAAAGGTGACTTTGCTAATATTCAAACTTAAATTGCTCAGGTGTATGCTGTTTCACCCTAAACCACTTAATCGGCCTGTTTATTCTGGTAACTTGTATTGAATGATAAAATAAACACAGAAATGTTAGAAAACATTACTATTTATATGTGTAATATTTCAAAGCATCGTAAAGACTGTTTATCTTTACTTCTTTTTCTACTTCTAGCCAGCTTTATTGCTGCTGAGCTTGTCAGCTCTTTTGCAGACTCTGCCAAGAAAAATAGTGTGCAGTTTTCTTCAGTTGTTCAGCACTGCCGTACATGGTGTTGGTTATGTTGGGCTGGATTGGAAGTAGGGTCTGCCTAAAGTGAATTATCAAGGGGCATAAAAAAAGATATGATTTACGGTTTCATTAGGAAGGGCGCTGTGTCTACAAAGGGGGAGTTTTGTCGAATTTATTTTATTTAGATGGTAATTTAACAGAGGTGTGTGTCCTTTCCTTAGTTGGAAGATTGTAGATTATTCTTTGAAGGGGAAGGAAGTTAATACTGTCCAGTTTGTTAGGCATAGGCATTTCTTTGTACATGGCTCTACCTGTGTTCCATGTTGCCCATTGGTTGAGCCTCTTCTCTTTGTGGTTGTTTATTAACATCGACTTTAGGGTGAGGTAGTTAACAGGTCTATCTGGTTGTTCCATTGATGATCCTGCCTTTGAAAGATTATCTGCCCTTTCATTTCCCATGACGCCAATGTTTCCAGAAATCCACTGTAATGTGATGTTGATGTTTAATTTTGTCACCATCTAGTGTATTATCACTATTAGTGTTGTCAACTCTCTTGGGCTTTTTGAGGTGCTGCAGAGTGGATTGGGAGTCTGTAAAGACAACAATATCTGATGGTGATTGTATCCCTTCATATAATTTGTTTTCAACTGTCTTCAAAGCTATGGTAATTGCCTCGACTACTGCTTGGAAGTTTGAGCAGTAGTCGCCACAGGGTGCACTTATTTCAAAGTGTTTTTTTTTGGGGGGAAACACCAGGAAGGCATCAAGACCAGCATTGATGGTGGCTTTGAAGGCTGATCAGTCGGTGTATACATGGATGGCTGTTTTTGGATAGCTTTTAATTGTTTCAAGCGTGCCTATTTTGAGCTTTAGTGGATTTTGATTCTTTTGTTAGAGTGTTATTTATTAAGTGTGTTTTAATAGTTGATTGTTTGTAGTTAAGTCCAGGTGTTATGTTTGAGAATCTGGTAATTTTTTATCTGTTATTGGGTAGATGGTGTTTTAGGGCTAGTTCGTCAGTAAGTTGGATCAGAGTTCTTGGCTTGCTTTTTTTGCTTGTTTATCCTTACAAATGTTCTTGTTTATATGAACTTTACTATACATACGATTGTTTCACTGATCAAGAAAGAAGCTACCGCAGAGTCTATGTATTTAATTCTCTTCTTGGCCCAACCATGCGGGAAACCACGATGAAATAATTCATGACAAGATAACTTTTTTATTTCTACAAGTTGGACTGGAGTTACCCCACAGTAACTTTCGCGGTGACAGAGAGCGAGGCTCAGAAACAAAAAGAGGGAGTAGGGGTCGTATGCTACGCCGCGGGTCGGTTCCAAAAGTCATGGAAAGATAACTCTTTTATTTCTGCTATTCGGACTTGAGTTACCCCACGTAACTTTCGCAAGACAGAGACAAGTAATCTTTCTTTTTATACATTGTATATCTTTGACTACATTTATGTGTGTATTTTTTTTACACATCAATATCTGGTGTCATTAAAATAGTTGCATGCTTTTTTTCTGTAGCTTTGTTTTGATTTTGCCCTTTCATATTGTCCATCGTTTCCTAACCATGGCCACCTCTTTATATATATTTTGTAGAGTCAACAGGTCTTTCAAAGTAGTCAAAATTCCTGCATCAGGTAACTGTTTATTTTGTCAGTCGCATATGTCTCGGAAAAATGTAATCGACGAAAATGTTGCAATCGAACTTCGCAAGATGGCTGTAATGTTTGTTTGCGAGCATTGAGATAACTAAGGCTACGCCGTCCGATGTCCTTAGGGAAAAACAATCCTACACTCTGCTCGACAATACGCTGCCTACATGAATATTTCCGGCGTTTATGTTGGCGATGTCTCAAATACTTCCGCTACTATCACTATTCACTTCCGAGAATGTCCGCATGACCCTCCTCGAGTTAACAATTCGGGTTAACGTCTCTCCATATTTCTGCTATTTAGCGGTCCTTTGGATCATGGTCATTAGGAAGCGGAGCATTCACCTGTCACTAAATAGCAGGGCCGAACTTAAAGATTGCGGAGCCCATATGCAAAACGTTGGCTAGGGATACGGATAATTCGTTAAAATTAAGAGTTTGTATACAAAATAAATTCGTCTTTGCATTTTATTCATTCTTTACTATGTACAGAATTACTTACGAGCCTCGCGTGTAGCGAAGTCATTCAGTATACCATAATAATTATATTTCCTACATAGATAACGCTTAATAGCAGGAATTACCAAATGTTTCAATCTATCTTCCAGAATTGTTGACCTCAAGTAATTCTTCTTTATTTTGAAACGCGAGATTTTCTTTCACCAGATTCCATATTTACGGTTTTTGTATAATGCCTTTTTTTTTTTAATCGCGCGTAGGATTGGCGTTTTCCATATTGAATGACACTCCAAAATGACAATTTTGTCTATATATTTTAAAAAATTTATAGCTTTCAAAATATTTTAATAATTTCCGGAGATTTCTACGACTTTGCAACTTCAGGAGATTTCCAGGAGCTTCTGGTAAATCAGGAGCCCGCGGGAAATCTGTTATAAGTTATAAAATGATTTAATTTAATAATTAAGACTAGAGTTAGCGCAGGAATTTAAAAAGTGCGGGGTCCTCTGCGGTCGCATAGGCTGCAGTGGCCTAAGGCCGGCCCTCCTAAATAGCGGCGTATGCTACGACATCATATTTAAATCAATTAACGGCGATGCTTTGTCCTTAATCTACTGTATTCATGTCTATTTCTTTTTATGCAAACCATTGTTAAAATCACAATACTTGTACTTTTTTGCGATTTAATAAATTCTTATGTAACCATAAAAAAGAATATGGTAGTCGACATGGGTGTAGCCAGGATTTTTTTTTTTGGGATGGGGGAATGAGGGGATTTTGTTATCCCCCTCCCTTGATATATATATATATATATAGGCCCTGTTGTTTACCCTTAGGGCCCCGCATATGCTATTCGAACAGGGCCCCACGCACTGTTAAGGCCGCCTCTGCTGCAGCCTGTTGTCAAACATGTCTTTAAGTCAAAACTGAAACAATCCACGTTATAGTGTTGATCTGTGCATATCGTTTGGTCATGACTGGACCTAACTAAGCACTTCCTTCCCGCTACAATCGTTATCTGAATTGAAACATATATTGGATGTAATGTTTAAGGAGGCGTATGTAACAGCAATTCAATAACTCTGTTCGACGAAGAGCATCTTGACATCAGAGGATTGACCTGTGCACTTTCACATTTAATGTCACAAACGTTCTTTGGCAATAAATTATGAATCGGTCATCATTGTAACCGTTATCTTTGACCAGTTGGCGAATGAAACGTTGGGTACAGCAGTTACACCAGGAAACTGATACATTTTGCTTTAGTAAGTCATACTCCTCAGTGCTACATACAAGTATGTCAACTAAGCATGGGCACTCGGTTGCGATCGTGTATATTCGTCAGGTTTAAAGTTCAAGATTTCCTAAAATAGATCAGTAGTATAGAGGAACAGAGTTCAGTTAAAACCTTTGCAAGATTTTGTGTTTTAAATTAGTCTAATAAAATTAGATTTTGGTGGTCTTTTTAATAAAGAAATGCATACATTGGTTTTAGCATTGGAAGAGTGCGTATAAAAGTGTGTAAAAGTGTGTGTAAAAGTTGAAATAGTGTGTGAAAGTTTAAATAGTGTGTGAAAGTGTAAAAGAGTGTGGATAGGTGTATGCTTATAGAAAGACAATAATTACTTTGGTCTCCGGCTACTCTTCTAAGCAGAATTTAGCGCTATAATTGCATGTCCAATCTTGCACTGCCATAAGTATTGGCTAAATTTTAGATATATCCTACATGATAAAGAATAAAATCTGCAGGCTTTAGTTTTAATCAGCAGACGTGCCCAAACAGTAGCCCAGAAAGATTGGGGCGCATGAGGTTATGCCTGGTCTTCAGTTTCACATTTCAATACATTTTTTATCAGCCGTGTGGTCGTGGAAGTGCTGGATTCACTCTGTTAATTGTAATACAGTTAAACGATCTCTACAGTGGTGTGTCATTGGTGTCACCTTGCAGATTAAAACTTGTTGTTTTCCACAAGACCTAGATTTTTCTGGAACTTGCATAGGTTGGGGGGGGGGGGAGAGGAATGGTCATGTAATTGTGCATTGTTATATTGAAATAATTAGAGCATGGAATGGTTTGCCTGAGCTAGCCAGGAAAACCAGTGACTTGGTAGAATTTAAGTCATTGGTTATATGCATGACTAAATGCATGACGCGTAGGACGTAATCATCTTCTTTTTTGAAGTAACGTCTGTATTATATAAGATAAGATTGAAATAAATGTTTTTTTTTAGATTTCTATAAACCTTTTTAGCTCCGTTAATCGTGCTATAATGTGTATATCTTACACTAAAGTATATGCGGCATATGCATTAATGGTACTTTTTTGATATCGTAATACTTAGTATATGGGTATTTTTTGACAACCTCGACGAAAAGCAGAGACCCGGACAACCGTTATGATGGGAAGCTACTAAGTGGAAGTTTCTTAGGAAATGATATATCCTGGAATCGATGTATCGCCTCAATACGTTTGAATAAATAGGTCATTGACTACTAAAAGGAGATGTTGTTTCTTTTTTTTAGTCTTAAATTATGAGGCGAAAAAGACATTTCAGTTCAGAAAATGTCTATTTTGTTGAACTATACATAGGACTTGACAAACAAAAATATACTAAGGACCCTTTTCTTTAAGCTTGTTCTCCCAGTTTTCCCCTTTTCTGGGCAGTAATGAAACAAAAGATAGATTGATACTAAATTATTGGAGGTTCATAAGGGGCAATAGTGCATATAATCAAACATTATTGTTAATTGTCACTTCACTATAAAATTGTTTTTTTTTTAATAAAAAGTACCACACCAATTATAAAAAAAAGAAAATGTTAAAGACCTCGTATGTATATTCAGCGATTTCGAGGGGGAAAAATCACATTTAAATATTATTATCCGTTGTGTTTATATTATTGTTGTCTAGATATAGTTTTAAAACAGGGAAAGGTGTGATGTGGAACGCATGGTCGAGAGGCTAAGTACACTTGCACAATTACTGGTTACTGGTTACTGGTTATTAATTAATTTTTGTTTGATATCAACAAAGAACTTTATTCGTCAGTATTCACAGATATGGCTTAATATGTAGAATTCAGGCCACGTAAATAATTTTCACATTATTTCTCCAGGATCAAGTTGAAACTTTGTACCTAACAAAACATATATCGATTTTAAATAAACCAACTATTCAATTATTGATCAATAATTATTTATTTGATATGACTTTAAAGTATCTTTGTCTCTAGACTCAGCACTCAACTATAGCCCTTATACACTCTCATTAGCATTTTGTCTCGTTAGGTGTAGCCTCCATATACAAAAGTATTGACTTCCTTTAGAAAGATTAAAAGCACACACACAAAACACACTTTCACACACACACCAAAAAAATACACAGCTTGACCCTTTTTTTGACTTATCAGATCTTGAATTAATGGACCTGAAAAAGTATGACATTAATCCATGAAAACTCATACAAGCGACATGAAAAGTCACATGATTTAAAATAGATCTGCAACTGACCACACCTACCCATGCCACGTTTGCGGCAGGCTTTTTACAGCGACCGATGCACTTATTTTCTTCGAGTTCATAAAATATGAGAAATGTGCTCATGTTCGATCACCAAGGAGGAGCTCTATATAGAAATATATAACCTTTTCCCACATTGGTGTCTTCCTGTACTTTGTCCTCCTTAATATGACCTTAACTTTCACCTATCCCATAGTTACATAGTAGGATAAATCCCAAGCCGGATTTAGGTATGTAAAGACCCAAAAGTAGGATTTTCGTGGAGGCCCTCTACAATTTTTGGAAAGCTTTAATAAAGATCCACTTATGAATGAAAATACTTATATCTAAAAGAATGAAATATTTTAGAATAAAAAAGTTTTTGTTATTGTACATAACAATGTTACATAACTTTCCTTTTTTTTAAATATTTAATATGCATATTTTAGTTGAAAAGTGTATATTTTTGAGTTTGTGGAGAGAAAGGCCCCTGGTAGAATCACTCTCGTAAATCTTGAGCTGTATTTACTAATTTTAAGGATATATATATAGCTCCTCCTTCGTGGTCGAAGATAAGCTCATTTCTCATTTCCTAAAGACTCGGAGATAAATATAAAGTCCGATCCTCGCTTTAAAAAGCCAGCCGCATGGGTGGGCTAGGTCAGTTGCAGATAGGCCTGCTTCTTCTCTCGGCTTTTTGTTGGTTCGGCGCTCTTTCGCCCTGGCCACTCTTCTTGCTTCAAATCTTGAGACTCACAGCTTCACGAGATCGATACCTAGTGCTTTTCAGACGTGAATGTCGATATCGCATTCCTTGAAGGAGCTCTTGAGAGTGTCTTTGTAGCGCTTGTATTGGCCTCCCTGGGATCGCTTTCCTGCACACAGCTCCCCGTACAGAAGTCGTTTGGGTAGGCGTTTTTCTGGCATGCGGACTACATGTCCCGCTCATCGAAGTTGGGACCTTTTTAAAGTCGCATTGGTAATGTACATGTTGGACAGCTTTAAGATTTCTGTGTCTGGTATGTGATCGAACCAACGCACCTTATGGATACTCCTTAGATAGCGTAGATGGAAGGGGTTTAGCTTTTTGGTGTTGTGGGAGTATAGGGTCCAGGACTCTGATGCATATAGGAGTGACGGGAGATTTACAGCACTGTAGACTTTCAGTTTTGTGGATAAGCTGATTCTTCTCCGTTGCCATACTTGTTCTTGAAGTCTGCCAAAAGCAGCACTGTCTTTAAACTAATCACGACAACATTTTAGCCAGCATTAAAAATGCGAAAAATAAAATGTTTAGAAATAAAAAAAACGTTAAGCACCACGCATGATCTGTTGGGCGTCTTTCTCCATTTCTCTCTGTATTTTGCATTGAGCAGAATCTCTTTCGATGACATGCTCTTCCATTCTTTTATGTTGTCTTCCCATCACTTTCTATGTCTGCTTCTTCTCGTTTTTTCTGGAACTGTTCTTTGAAGGAATATTTTTGTAAGCCCTTAGGATCTTATGATAGTGCCATGAAGTTTTAGTTTGCTTTTTTCTTTACAGTAATTAATAGGTCATCTTTGGCTCTAATGACGTTGGGATCCTTAACATACAAGTCCCACAATAGTAACTTTAAAAGAATTGTAAGTGAAGTAGACCCAGATTTTTTTTTATTACACTGCTGCTTCAATTCCCTATTTAATTTCCTTTGAGAAACATTATTGAAACATTATTCAAACATTATTCAAAGATATCTTCTCTTCATGAAGATGTTTTTCAAGCTACGCACGAATGCTTAGGGAGGCCAAATAAATCAGATTAAACTATTTTAATTGGAACTTATCTAGTTTAAAGACAAACTTGTTATCGAGGCTGTAAACACTATAGCATTGTTATAAAGCATGTTCTTGTCTTAGCTTGCTCTGGACTGCTCTAAAGTTTGCCCGCTCAGATCTAATACAAATATAACGATAGATGATATATCTTATCGGCAAAGTGCGAAATATTGTCATTCTAGATTATGACTAGATTTAAGCGACGCTAAGAAGAAGATGTCTTGTTTAGAAAATTAGGCCTATGTATGAATAAAATATAATCAGAAAAAAACAATGAACAATAGGATTTCTTATGCCTAAAAATAAATTTGTAGGTCTGTATTTCTTAACCCTGGAGTCCTTATGTACTCTTTGGTCGGATTCTGATATTTAAATTTGAGATGATTCTTCTTATCTTCTTATCTTATAGGATACAGACATTACTTCAAAAAAAGGTCTTTTCCGTACTTTGTCCGATTTGTAACTCATTAATGACAAACCCTACAGATCATTAAATCTGGGTTGGTCATTATGGGAACATAGTAACTAACTGTTGTTGTTTTTTTCATTTATTATCTGGAGATTTAAGGTCATGAGTCTATTACTGATTTCTTATGGAGAACCTACAAGTTTTCTTACTAGCATTGCTTTCAAAGTAGTACCGATCCAACTTCACGGCGTATTTCACTGTTTCTATCGTTCTCCTTTTGAGGGCGAGTCCCCTACAGTGCTGCTACATCAATGTTGTACCGATGGAGCTAAGTGGCTATAGGTGCTGTTAGTTTTTATGCTTTTTCAGTGGTTTCTTTATCAAGTAAGATGTGTACGATATCTGCACTTAAAAAAGTTAAACTATCAGGTCTTGATGACCTAACTCTGGGTTAGAGAACAAATCCGTACGAGAATAACATAGCATGACATATTTATATCCCAATGTTCTTTTTACAGATAAAAAACTATTTTTACTTTGATTTGTTACTAAACGTTTAAAAAAATTCAACTACTACCGTATTAATAATAAAAGTTGAAAAGTTACCCCTTCAGACCTTGTGGTCTATAGGGTAGATGATGTAAAGATAATATGCCTACGGTTAACAAGGGTGTCATGTGGCCAGCACAACGACCAACCGACTTTACTTTTCGCCAACTAGTGTCAGTTACCCATTAGAGATGGGTGGACTCAGAGACGCCCAAAGATCCCAATACTAAAAATCCATGTCTTCACCAAGATTCGAACCCGGGCCCCCCGGTTCAGAAGCCAAGCGCTTTACCACTCAGCCACCGCGATTAGTCTTATTAATGATGGTAATTACAAATAATAAGAGGAGGTCGTTTGATACTTGCCCAAATGGGAAAGTTCTTCCACTGTGATAAGCGAACGCCAAAAAAGCAAATAGCACCAATCATTACAAACTTGTCCAACACCACTGAAGACATTTCTAAATTGCACATAGTAGTATCAAATATTGCCCAATAGCCATTGTTCTCTACACACATACTTCTTTTTTGGGGCGTAAAGAAATATTTTATTAAAACTAATTTGAGATTGAATAGTAATAATTAGGCCATAATATTCACTCTAAGAACTATTTAAATTTTTACAAAGCTTATATTAACACTGTCTGTTTGATTGTCTGATTGTACATGTTATTTCTCCAACACCCAATCTCGGCTCAAGCTGAAATTTTTTTTACCTGACAACACAAGAATCAATAAAAACAAGGTTACAAAAACTCAAAATTGGCCTACGAAGTGGTCCACCCAGGCAGGAAAAAAGGCAGGTTTCAATATTTTCAGAAAGAATAACATAATAAAATTCTATCAAAGGCAAATGACAGAGAAGAATGGAGAAAGAAGGTTGACAGATCTTGTGTGGTGCCCCAAAGGTCCAGTAGACCAAGTAAAAGTGAATGTGAAGTTAGATGTGAACCTGGTCTAACTGATGTCTTATAATGAGTATCTAATTGATATGATTGTTTTGTAAAGGGCCAAACTCTTATTTAAAGCTTCGAAAAAAAAAATTTCGTAAAAAAAAAAAAAAATATGCCTTGATTTTTGTACTAGATATAGTAGTGTGCTTAGAGTTAATGCTAGAATATGAAAAACTACTTATTCATTGTTGTTTTAAATTATGTTCAACTTTTTTGCATAGTAAAAAGATTTTTTTCTTTTTAAAAAAAAAGTAATTTTTTCTTTGTAAATATGTATTTAGTATGACAGACCTTACATAACTTGCATTAGTGAATTCGATGTCAGAAAAGAAAAAAGTTGTCTATCAGTCCGTCTGTCCTTCGTCTGTCCGTCCGTCCCGTTTATATCTCAGAAACTGGAAGAGAAAATGAAAATCGGACATAGTGATATTTTAGATCATTCAAAGTTCTGATGCAATTGCTACTTTTTTCTTTTCTAAAAGCGAAAAATCTAATTTTTAAAATCACTTCAACTATTTACTATTAATAGTAAAAAACACTCTTTATTAGGGGGATGACTATATACCATATTTTTAACACATTTATGCAAACGGTTTTATATTTTTTGTGAAAAAAAAATTACATTTATATTATTAAGTTATGTGATTTCTGTTGTAGTAACTACTACAGTTACACACAAAAATGGTTTCTTTTTTTTTAAGAGCAAAAAAATCTATTTAGTATTCATATAAGTTGGACAGAGTTGTTGCGCTTTCCTCGTGTTGGCCTCCATGGCATCGCTACTCTTGGTATGCGTAGTTCATTTTGTCGTAGAACATGTCCCGCAAACCTCATGCGACGTTCTAGCACAACCTTACTAAGTGTTCGACTCCCAGTTCAGTATAAGATTTCCTTGTTTGAGACCCGATCTGTGGAACTGACTCTCAAAATCCGTCTCAGACATTGTTGTTGACCCACATTTAGTTTTGACAGATTACACAAACACTCAACCAAAGGATTTTTTTTCCTTTTTTTAACGAAATGTTTTTTCCTTGAGGATTTGAATAAGAGATTGAACCTTTACAAAACAATTAGATCAGTTAGATATTCATTAAAAGACATCAGTTAGGCCAGGTTCACATTTAACTTCACATTCACTTTCACCTATCCCTTGGTCTGCTGGACTGCTGGGGCAATGCAAAAGATCTGTCAACCTACGTTCTCCATTTTTCTCTGTCTCTGTCTTTGATAGAATTTCATTCTGATGTTCTTTCTGAAAATATTGAAACCTGCCTTTTTGCCTACTTTGGTGGCCACTTCTGGGGTCGATTTTGAGTTTAGCGTTTCCACACAAATTGTCTTTGTTAGCTTTTTTTAATGTTTATGAATGTATTTACATAAAGTATACATACTAAATATTTTATAAGGCAACAAAATTTTGCTTTTGGAAAACCATACATTCTTTTAATATAATTCTTTAGCAATAAAACATTTGTTGAAAGGTAATATGGGTGCTGTAGTGAGTTGTTTATAAAAGAACTAATTTTTTATTCCACATTGTTCTAAAAATGGTTTACATAAAATAAGCATATTTAGATTTGACAACAGAAAAAAATCATTTTTTAAAACCCAAAAGTAACCCTTGTACCTATTAAGCACGGACATGATGGTTGCCTGGTGGTGTGGTATGCGCGCTAAACAGTCGATTGGTCTTCTAGATGGTCACGGGTTCATACCTTCCTACTACCATGCCCTATCATCCTGCGGGAGGTTTGGACTAGGACGTAGATTGTCTTCATATCCTAAGGAGCATCCAAAACATGTCAAACAAAACAAAAGAAACAAGACAAAAGTGATAAAATTGGATCTTTAAAAGCACTTTTTAATTTTTAGTTCTAAACTTGACAAATAAACAGACAGGCCACAGAAAAAAAAAATGAACAATCAACATATATGACTCTACAAATAGACAGCGTTTTTTTTTTGTTTTTTTTTTTTAAACTGGCTAAAAGAACGTGTTTATGTTTCTCTTCGCCAAAACAATTTACAGAAAAAACATTGTGGTGGAGAGGTGGAAAGGGGGGAGCTCAAAGTGAAATAGGAATTCGTATTTTTTAACAATTGTATAGAGATAGCTGATCCAAAAAAAAATTAATTTTTTTATTGCTTTATAATTACTTTATAATTATAAAACTAATTTCTTTTCAATTGCAATTTTAGAGACTCATTTTATTTATTAAAAGTTTTCTTAACAGGATATTAAAATATGGCTTAGAAGCATTACTTAAATATAAAGGCTGATTTTATTATTAGGATATTAAACCATGGCCTAAACGTATTATTTAACTATAGTAGCTGATTTCGAGGCATCTCTCGATTTGCTATATCAGGATTTAGTTTAGCATGTAAACTAGAATACAAAAAAATAGAGTTGTCATTCCTGCCATCACTGACGTTGCACTACAGACAGAATCCTTGACATTGATGTATTCGTTCTCAGTGCATCCACCATTTTCTAACAAACAAGTCTTGGAATCATACGGTGAAGTATTATAAAGGAGAGCAGCACAATATTGTTTCTTAAGAAACAGCTCACGAGCAGCGGGTGAATTAGCCAAACACTTTTCTGCCTTTTTCTGACACTGCAATGTAACGGTGACCACTCCTATTGCACCTTGAGTACTACAGGCTCCCTTATCCATAATTTTGTATTCAGAATCTAGACAACCGCCGTTTGTGACTAGACATGTCGTGGAGTTAAATGAAAGGGAAGAATATTTCAAGGCCTCACAATAACTTTGGTTGGCGACTAATGCTTTTACTTCTGTGCTATTTGCTATACAACCTGAGACCCGATTCTGACAAGTGTAACTCACAGCGGCTAAAACACTATAATAGTCTCCTGACACAGGACGAAGCAGACCCAGGATAGTCAGCAGTGATGACAAATACATAATCTTGGCAATCATCTTTGCATTAGCAATTATTACCTGAAATAAAAAAGAAAAATATATATAAAAAAATGCTTTTTAAAAAAATGGAACATTCTATATGCTGAGCTTGTGGGAGGAGTCAGACCCGAATTTGGGAGGAGATAGCCCAAGACCGGACAGCACGTATGTGCTGGTACGATCATCATTGAGAGCAAAAGAAATGAAGTGGCCTAAGTCAAGATAAAGAAACAGAAAGCTGCCCTGACAGCTAGCCCTAAAACAGATGCATATACATACAAGAACTCTGCCGCTCTAGAATTGGCTTGATTAGTCACACCAGATTCTGTCCTGTCTCAAGTCGAAACCAAAGCCAGTGACTCATCTGGACGCATCCATTATCTTCCGGCATATTAATCTAATAGACTTTAAAATATTCTAATGATAAACCTATAGATTTAGATTCAGAAGATATTACGGAACATTAATTTATTAAACACCTTAATGAAGAGGGCTTACATACTGAAATACCCTAAGATGTAATCTGATCAAGATAACGATTTTCTAGTCCCTATACGAATTTAAATTATTTTCTTTTTTTTTTTTTATATTTAGAAAAATTATAACGGTCAAGCTAGAATTTCCCCAATGTGGCCAACGAGCTAGTAATTCTTTTCTCAACGATATACATCAACTTTCAAAATCCTAGGAAAATCGTTAGAGCAGTTTTTCGAAAATCGTGTCCACAGATGATTTTAGGCTTTATCCAGAAGGTTTTGCTCATTACGAACGTGCGACTTTAATAGAGGTATTTTAAATAATACCTAAATCCTTGCTCTGTTCTTGGTTCCATGAGAAATATGTTAGTTGTAATTTCACTTGCTGCAATTGGACACAGTGGGGCATATGTTATAAGAAATATTGCGCACATGTTTGTTAGGCCTCTATATGTTCTCATTATTACAAAGACATTTTTGAGTCTACCTAAAGCCTTGTGACGTAAAAGAGATTTTTTTCTCTGTGACGTCATTCGTAATGATTTTATGATTCAAAGTACCTCGATTTCACTCTAGGTTAAACAATGATGGATGATATACAATAGGTTCTTCTGTTTCTTTTGTTACATTTCACTGATTGGAGCAGAGACGTAGTGCGCAGAGGGCAAGGGGGTCATGATGCCCCGGGCGCCCACTTTAGAAGGTGGGCGCCACATGCAGTCTATATTTCTATGTGATGTTCACGGGAAATGGGAATGGCGCATGTTTTGCTCACTACGCCTATGGATGGGAGGCTTTAACGCCAATGTCAGCCATATTCATCTGCAGAAAACGACAGTGATAATGGTGAGCATTTGCTTTCTACTACTTTGGAGAAAAAGAGTTGCGGTGGCTGAGCGGTAAAGCGCTTGGCTTCCAAACCAGGGCATATGATGTAAAGATCGTCTGTTTCAGTGACCCAGGGTATCATGTGACCAGCACAACGACAAACCATCTTTATTTTTCCACAACTAATGTCAGAGACCCATTAGAGCTAGGTTGACTCAGAGTCACCCTGAAGATCTTAAATTAAAAATTCCAGTATTCACCAGGATTTGAACCCAATTTACCACTCAGCCACCTCGCCTCCACATTGTGAAAGCAAATATTAAAAAATTAACCAGTAGAGCCCCCGAGTGACTTACTATCAACGTAGTTACGAAAATGTGAATTTTCAATTTTTTTTTGGGGTTATCTCGTCGTACTCTATTCCACCCTTTTACCAGCTTTTTTAGACTGTGAAGAGATTGTGAATTAATAGCAGAAACTAAAACAAAAAAGTTTACTATAATGTTTATGTATTTAGTTTGCTAAAAATAAATGAAAGTATGTTAGTTACTTAAAGTACATATTTTTTAAAAATAGTTAAAACTCCATAGTATCACACCTAAGCTGTAAAAATAGTGATGAGTCAATCAGGTCCTTGCTTTATATAAAGAGAGAGACACACCTAGTATCGTGTACTATTTCAATTTTTCATAATATATAATTGTCAACTTTAGCTTATGGCCAGATAAGATAAGATAAGTTTATACAAATTCTATAAAAAAAAACAATAGCTACATTTTCTTCTGCTTGTAAACTAGACTAGCCTGCCAGGAAAGGATGTTAATCTGCTAATAATAAGTAAGGAAATATCTGTGAACACCGCAAGAGGCCTACTATCTAGAGTCATGCTTCAGTTTCTATATTACACGGGTAGCATGAGGCCAACACAGTCTTCACTTTCTCCAACAAAAGTCATGTACCCATTAGAAAGGGGTGCGTGAGCTTAGATGCGTCCTTAAAAATCCTGAAATTCAAAATCACAGTACATGACCAATACATAACAAGACCAACGCATAAACTTGACCAACGCATACTTATTCGACTCAGAACCGGACACAACAGAATGAGACAACATATGTTCCGGAGAAGGCCCGAACAAGACTATGGCTCCTAAACCCTTCTATAGAAGAAAAAAATATACGGAGAACTACCTCATCAGAAAAATATTGCGCGGTTCTTCTCAGATATAGGATTATACATCTGAAACCTCCGACATGTAAAATATTAACGAAGAAGAAGAAAATCCCAGTCTTCACCATTCAGCCTTCACCACGCCACTTTTGAAAAACAATTAGATTTTTCAGTTTCTACAACAATACTAGATATTCATATCCAGTCTATCTAAAATGTAATTGAAAAAGTATATTTCTGCTTTATTCTTCCAAAGCTAACTAAATTATATAAGTTGTAAGTCTACTGGACATCTTAACCAAAATAAATTGTGACAAAAAATTTAAAAAAATTCTTGACTGCTAATATCATGTGCAAGATCTGAAATACATTGTAATGTTACATACTTTTCTTTTCTAGTGAAAGATATCTTGAGAGGCTTACTCTAACGATAAATCTGATCTGGGCAGAGATTTATAAAAACTAGACTAGACTGACCTGCTAAAGAAAAATGTAACTCTGTAAAGGTAAAGATCTGTGGAGATAACTATGTGAATTCTGGACAGTTGAATTTCATGGTCAATGCCATTTATAAGCTGCATTCTATAGTCACGTGACGGTCCTTTGTTTCTTAAGGTTTTTGCGGTTCTTATATTTTTTATATTGATTGTGTCTCAAAAAAATATATTTTCAACATCTCATGCACATATACATAGGAACAGGAACACATACACTCTTAGACACCTACTCACTAACATTTTTTCATTGATTTCCAATCTACTTAAAGGTTTGAAGCAAACTGGAAAAAAAATGTAATCAATGAACAATTCTGATGTTGTGGTTCCAAAGAATATGAACAGTACCTTCGATTTTTCTAAGACAGAGCGAACTGTTTTATGTGTGTGAATCTTGTATGCAAGTTACTACTAAATAATTATATAATTAGTGTATTTATATTATATCTATATTAAGCCAGAAGCAAAATATAAAAAAAAAACTTTTGACCTTAGCTAAACGGTAAGAACTCTGTTCTTAAATCTATCTACCAATAACGTACTCGTTATTTCCCTTATTCGATATAAACAAAAATTAACAATAGGGGTCTAATTAATTGAGTCATTGAGTATTTGTATTCATTGATTCATGTATAAAGTATCAACTGATCGGAGAATGTGTAAAGAAGAAACAGTGCTAATAATAATAATATAAGTGGACTAAACCCAACAAATTTAGACGTATCGGTGAAAACTGAAGTATTCGTTTCCTTTCTTGCTATTTAACAAAATAAAGAATTGCCAATAAGTTGATATAAGCTTTGTAAAAAAAAAAGGCAGGTCTCAAGATAACTATCAATTATTCAACTCCCTTTATCACAAACATTCATTGTTAGCAAGGTTGCCTGAGATCATTCACTCCCAAATAAACAAGGTTCTGTTTGTCTCCTGTCTGACTGCGGTCAGTTTGGACATTGTAGGATATTTGGCATGCCGGCAAAAGGGTAAGTAAAGTTTTGATAACAAACCACAGACAACGTATAAAGACTTTTCATGCTGTAAAGAAAATAATGAGGAAGTAAATAGAATAATAAAGTATATAAATAGGTATATAATAATATAGAACTACTTTTCTCTTACTTTTTGTATCACCTATTTTAACTTTTGAAATGATATACAGATATATATTTTTTTTAAAAAAGTAAAATAAAAGTACAAAAAAATAAACACGTTAAAATGATAACATTTTAAAACCTTCCTTCAAGGAATTACAAAGTGAAATCAAACTATTTTTCTCAGAATGATAACATTTTAGAACCTCCCTTCAAGAAATTAGAAAGTGAAATCAAACTATTTTCTTAGAACTAGCTTTACACAGCGCTGCAGATTAGGACGTATACATTATGGATTAATTCACTGACTTGTTTCTGCATGTCTTGTAGATCTTTCTGGAGATGAAAGAGTATTTTTAAGCTAGATTAACTCTTCTCTCCTAATTGACGGTACCAACGTTGTTTCCACT
Source organism: Biomphalaria sudanica (assembly GCA_036873155.1). Lineage (NCBI taxonomy): Eukaryota > Metazoa > Mollusca > Gastropoda > Planorbidae > Biomphalaria > Biomphalaria sudanica. The sequence continues at coordinate 40,830 of JAZGLO010002517.1, read as the reverse complement.
ATAAATGTGGTAAATAATTACGCAGTGAAAGAGTTAAAGGAGAATGGTTGATGGGCTGGGACGGTAGGCTTTGAAAACAACTGCAAGGATTTTTTTTGAGTCCAGTCATCTTTAGTTAAAAGTCTTCTATAGCCATTGTATTTACATTTATTGTTTCTTCTACACAAGTCTTCTTCTAGACCTTTCTTATGAAGCTGTTTTCTTATGGAGCTTTCTTCTTCTGGATTAAATGGAGCTGTAAAATGCTTATCCTGGATTTGTCTTCTTCCATACATGTCTTCTGCATGAGTTATTGTCAATAGCATGGGTGTGTAAGATGTGAGTTTGTGTGTGTGTTTGTTTATTTTATTAGCTGTGAGTTGTGAACTGTTTTTATCTCGGGTTTTTCAATAGGGTTAATAAGTGCATCCAGTGGTCAGTCTAGTCAGTTGGATAGCTGACCTGGTCTGAGTAGGGTGTTGGTGGTTGTTTTTGGTTATTCTGTTTAAGCGTGAGGAGATATTATTCTTTCTATGTGTGTGTATTGGACATTTTTGTAATGTTATAGTATTCGATGATACCTTGAGATAATAGATTATTGAATCTAGTCTTAGCGCCCTTGAATATTTAATTTGGGCACATTTAATACCTTTTAGTATATTATGATTGTGTATGTATATTGTATACTATATGTGTAACCCATGTATGCTCCTCTGTTGAATGTGATCTATCATAACAAATAAGTAATACCGGAGAATCGACGACTGTGGCATGTACTTCCTGCTGAATATGAATAGAGAATCACATCCTTAGCCATGGGTGTTAAACACAAACCCACCTGCACTTGTCATACTTGACCAGCGCCCATATAATACTTGTACACGTTTAATGATCTACAGTTGGGGCAGTCAATCCCCACTATGAACTAATCAAAGTTCTTTACAGTTATATATATATATATATATCAGTCTTCTGTAGCTGTTTTTGTAACCATTACATATATCTGTCTTCTGTCTTTGTCTTTTGTATCCGCTCAAAGTATCTGTCTTCTGCACTTGTCTTCCATACCCGTTATATGTAACTGTTTTCATTGCATGCCTTTTACACTTATTTTTGTTGTGTACGTGTCTTTAATACCCGTTTTATGTACATGTCTTCTGTGATTGTCTTCAGTGTGGTATTCTGTACTTTTCTTCTGTATTTCTTTTACCAGGTACCTGTCTGTTGTAGTTGTTTTAAGTACCTGTCTACTGTACCTGCTCTTTGTCTTCTGTACTTGTTCTATGTACTTTTTCTTTCTCTATGTACCTGTCTTCTGTACCTTCTCTGTGTACATGTCTTCAGTACTTGTTAGATGTACCTGTCTTCAGTTCTCTTACTCTCTCCAGTTGGTCAGTTTAAATTTTCAAAGAATCACAGAAATTTACTTAACTATTAAGTATCAGCAGTTTACACTTCAAAATAAGCAGGGATCTTTCTTTTTTCTTTCTTGTCTAATGAAGAAGTATTTTTGGAGAGAAGATAAATACAACGGAGACAACAGAATTAGTTTATAAGTTTCAAGCTTTATGTTAAGTCTTCTTTGGTGATTCTGTTATTGAAATTAAGTTATATTGTGTTAAAAGTGTGTTCAGTCTTTCTATAATTTCTACTTAAACAATGTAATCGTTTTATTTCTTAAAAAGGGAATTCTGTAACTTTTGTCAACTAGACATTTAAAGTTTGGGTCATCGAATCTATCTTCTGGAAACATAGTTAAGTTCCTTTCATGCCTTGCGACCTATTGGGCATATGATATAAAGGTCATTTGTTTCTATTGTGAACTAATCAATGACGCACATTGGCAAACAAGCAATGATTAATAACAGTCTTGTGTTACAATTTTATTTAGCGCATGCCTATCAACTTTACTTATTTCACAATTTAATCAATGTCTTCTTTCAATTTCTCTGCTTTATCACGACCTTCAAAGAAGTAGGTCAAGCCTCGTTTTTAATTTTCCAACCGACCACTCTGAGACTCTGAGACTCCAGAACACACAGAAGTCAGTCTGGTTATTAAGTGTGCACTTTTTCTGAGTAATTATTAAGTTATACATTGTGTGTTAGTTAAATTGTTTTGCCAGCCCAGCATTTAGATTATTGATAAATAAACAAGGGGCGTAAGCGGACATCTGACCACGAGCAAGAGTGTAATAGAGTAAGAAGTGACAATGAACTGAGACACGATTCCTTAAGAAAGACCTCTCCAAATGAGGCAAATGTAACCTATACATGCTTCTGAATATTAACAATTCAGATTTCTACCATATAAAAGCAAAGTGAAGAACCATAATGATTTAATGCGTTATCAAACGAAAGTTTACAAACTACTAAACTAAAGCGTTATCTTGTTACAAATCATAATGTAACAGTAAAAGTAAAATTCCCCTTTCAGACCATACGGTCTATAGAGCAGACGATGTTAAAGTCATCTGTTTCTTTGGGCAACGGTTAACGAGCAGGGTGTCATGTAGCCAGTACAACGACCAACCGCCTTTACTTTCCCCAACCAAAGTCAGTTACCTATTAGAGTTGGGTGGACTCAACGGCGCCCTAAGAATCCCGAAATTCAAAATCCCAGTCTTCACCGAGATTCGAACTCAAGTTCTAGTTCGGAAGCCAAGCGCTTAACCACTCACCCATCATAATGAATTAAACAAGAGACCAGTGGATTTCATTAAATTTCAAATTAGATTATATACAAATAAGCTGAAAATAATTAGCAATACGACAACAGTGAATGAAAACCTCTTAAGGTTTCATACATCATTGCATTGCGAATAATGCAGATTAAGAAACAAACACGGTTTTATTATGACAACGGCTTTAGAAATACGTTAAGTGGACTAATCAGGCTGTGTTGTGTGGCATACAGACGAGTCCCAGGACTCAAAAGGTTGGAGAACCTCTAATCTACAATGTTAATGTACGACAATATAGTTTCTGGTTCAGACATGTCTACTTTGGCCTTGGTGTGGCTTACAGTACTTGTTGGTAGACGTTAGGTTTTATTGCTAAATTCTCTAGTGTGGAGTTGGGTAGTTGGCATGACAACAATAGAACCAGCCAATAGAAGCATTGCACATATTGTCTGACATAAAATCAATGAACATCCGTACTGAACCTAGGAACCCTTTAAAAAAACAAAAGGTATTTCCTGTCCTTTCCTTTTTTTATTTGTTCGTCCAAGGAAACGAACACAGAGACACAGACATATGTTGAGCCCGTTATTTTCGGCTGCACACGGGGGCAGGTTATTCTAAGGTTATTCTAGCTGGAGCTAGAGTCATTGTCCTTGCTTTTTTCTTTTCTTCTGCCAGCGCTGTTCTCTTTTCCACAGCAATTTGTGCACCTGTTTTTACAGCGCGACGCCATGATGCTTTGTCATGTGCTTCTGTCTCCTAAGTGGCTGGGTCAACGCTGAAGGTTTTCAGAGAAGTTTTAACGTCCTCAGAGAACACTGAGAACGAGATTCTGAGCTACAATGCTGGAGAACGAAGTAAAGCTGCAAGCAAGACAAAGTACCTCCAATTTAACAGACGACTTGAAGTTATATTGCCAATGTACAGAAACAAGCCAGTGATGGCATTTCTACGTGATATTTCCTATAATTTAACTTTGTGAAAGTTTGTGTGTAAGTGTGACAGGTATCTTTGCATTTTTCGAAGTACACTTTTGCAATGTAAATAAATGCTATATTTTGAAATTATTTATGTTACCTTATTATGATTTTTTCAAATTTGTGTTTTAAGATATCTAAAGTTATTCCTGCAAAATGACTGAAAAACTATGATAACATTAAAACAAAAAAAATATGTTGGCTCTATTTATATTTTACGATATCTACAGTATTCTCTTCAAAATGACTAAAATATATTTTTTCTGCGCTTTTTTGTCACATCAATGGCTAAATTTCTAGGAAAATCATGAGCACGTTTTAGAACCCTATCAACCCAGCTGATTAATTCCCATGAATTTGTAAGCTGATTAGAGAAATTGTACAACATTTGAATAGCCCTTTTTTTTTAAAGTTTCTCTATTCAGCTTGCAAAAATCTTCAATGGGTCAAAAAAGACCAAAATCTTTTAAGAACTGTGTAGGTGGACACGGTTCTCGAAAAAGGCTATAACGATGTTTCTAAAGAAGAAGAAATTTCAGATCAGATCCTCATCATCACCATCATAATTATTATCATCATCAATGTTAATTTGCTTAAAGCTTTAAAAGGCTTAACATATAGAAACTTTCTTATTTGACTCATATGATATGGCATAATTTTGATATTCCATTGATCATTAAATAAGAACAATCTGGTATAAACTTTGTCACATGTAAATTATGAGTGAGTCTGGTGTGAATGTACATTTTGGTTTCTTATAGTTATAATGTTTTTTTGTTTGGTGTAATGCACAAATTGTAAGACAAATTTCCATGCGGACAATAAAGATTATTTTATTTTTTTATTATAACTTTAAACCTACAAAATGTTTCTGCTTAATTTTTTTTCTTTACCTTTTTTATGAAATTTGATAACTATTATGTATAGATCTGTCCTAATATTTTAACGTTACTAATTTTTTCGATGCCTAATCTAACTGTAATCATAGTCTATCAATAGTTTTTTACTTAATTATTAAAGGCTTACATTAGATTCCACACTCATTACTGACATTTAAAAAAATATTGTTTCCAGATCATTACTTTGTCAAGAAAATGGCGACCAGCACCAAAAGTTTTACTTTGTTATTAGCGTTGTCACTGCTAATAGGTCAGGAGAACGTCATGGCGGAAAATATTGGAGGTGTCACTCTATCTTCAGACTGCTTTAACCAAGCACTCAGTTGTTTGTCATCGCAAGAAGCATCCCAAGCACTTTCGTATTACAATGCTAAACAACGCGGGTAGCTTTAACTCCAAGACTTGTTTGCTAGACCAGAGCACTGGCAACACATGCACAGAAGACGAATACAACTATATTAAAAGTCAATTCTGTGGAGCCTGCTCTCCGATAGCAGGAACAGCAACTCTGCTTGTAACTTTCATAGTGTATTTCTTCAACAAATAGATGACTTTTAATATAATTTGTATATCTCATTAATATCCCGTGTGTGTGTGATATGCTCAAATACTCTACACTGATTTAAATTGCCTGTCTGTTTCTATTATGTACGTAGACTAGTAGGTAGATAGAATCATAATATACTTTTGCTAGGCTTGCACGAATACATGTATTTTTTAATTCTATGGTTGCCAAGCCGTTTTATTTATGGCTTAAACCGCCTGAATATAAAGGCTTTCCTTGAGTGGTTGTGAAGGACGTTGTCTAGGAGGTTGAATAGCTGGCAACTCCAAACCCTTGTTCAGTCTTTTGACAACATGAACACAGAAAAATCTAGCAGTGGAGCAACAGCATACTCTCCGATAAGACTCAACTCAATGGGATACTAAATAAATAATATATTTAACTATTTAACAGACTAACAGATATACAGTAATATCCATGTGGATCATCAGACATCCAAAATAAAAAATAATAAATTGCACCTCACAACTGAAACTACCTATTTCCGATTGAAAAACCTTTCTTACTCAAACAGTCATATCACACACAGCAACTTCCAAGGTCAACAACTCTCGACTAGCTCTCTTCAACTGAAATCATTTGTTATAAAAGGCCTCAACATTAACCAGCAACGTGTGGGCAGTTATCTTATCTTATATAATACAGACGTTACTTCAAAAAAGAAAATAATTACGTCCTACGCATTTCAAGTGTCAATCTAATCATGCATGTTAATAGGTGACTTAAATCTGCAACGTCGTTGATTCAGGCAACCCATTCCCTTTTCTAGTGGCACTCGGGAAGAAGAAGCACTTATGCGAATTTGTTCTAGCGTATGGAATTAGGAGTATGCCTCTATCTTTGTGTCTCTCTGGTCATTTCATTAGGTTCTGTTTTTCTATTTGTAAATTATGGTTTAGTGCTTTATGTATAAAACCTAATTTACTTTGTATTCTTCTGTCCTGAAGTGTCTCTAGGTTTAATGATTTAACCAATGGTCTTGCTCTATTTATTTTTTAATGTTTGTTATAAACCTCTTTCCAATAGAAAAACCTGTCTTACCCAAACAGTCATATCACACACAGCAACTTCCAAGGCTCAACACAGAGAGTGAAATCTTTAATTCTTAAACACAGAGAGTGAAATCTTTAATTCTTAAACACAGAGAGTGAAATCTTTAATTCTTAAACACAGAGAGTGAAATCTTTAATTCTTAAACACAGAGAGTGAAATCTTTAATTTTTAAACACAGAGAGTGAAATCCTTTAATTCTTAAACACAGAGAGTGAAATCTTTAATTCTTAAACACAGAGTGAAATCTTTAATTTTTAAACACAGAGAGTGAAATCTTTAATTCTTAAACACAGAGAGTGAAATCTTTAATTCTTAAACACAGAGAGTGAAATCTTTAATTTTTAAACACAGAGAGTGAAATCTTTAATTCTTAAACACAGAGAGTGAAATCTTTAATTCTTAAACACAGAGAGTGAAATCTTTAATTTTTAAACACAGAGAGTGAAATCTTTAATTCTTAAACACAGAGAGTGAAATCTTTAATTCTTAAACACAGAGAGTGAAATCTTTAATTCTTAAACACAGAGAGTGAAATCTTGACTTCCCAAACAGAGAGTGTAATATTTACTTCACATTTTTTTGTAATAATGTTCTAGATTATTTTTTTGTTAGTTTCGTTTGTCAATAAAAAGATGGTTGACATTTTTGTTTCTGTGTACAAACTAGCAAACGTCTACATTTCAATACAATCCTATGGTAGACAGGATCCTAGATAGACAGTGGTCAGGAGATCAACGCTCAGAAACAGAAATTGAAACAAAAAAGTTCTTCCATGAGGAGAACTTTGAGACAGGGGTTTTAAAACTGAAACTGAAACGACTACAACTAAAACTAATGTCATTTCCAAGAAACTGCAGGTTTGTCTTGAACTTATAACCTAGTTTGCTCAAGCTATTACAATGTTAATTTCTGGTCCAGGCACGTCTAGTTTAGTCTTTGTGTGACTCACGCTATTGGTAGTTAGGCGGTGGAATATATTGCTTCCTTACCTGGTGGGGGGGGGGGGGGGGCTGAAAGCATGACATGACACTTTGAGGTCAATACTCCAAAGTAATTCACATTTTTAAACACAAAAGCCTCTCCCCCTTCGAAGAAACACACACACACATGTACATTTTCACTATTTGTGTGCATGCTTCTCTTATTTAACTAAACACACTCACACATTTCTCTTCGAACAAATTGGGTCCACTTTTAAGAACAATAAGAAATCAATAGTAAGACACTTTTAATATCTTAATGATTAAACAACAACTGAGCAATGAGTTACAACTCAACTTTTGGTCATATTTAATGGAGGGAAGACAGAGCTACTGACAAGACTGGGGCCTCCCCAATAGAGAGTTTTTTTTTAATGTCAAAACTTGTACGTTGTTGTTTTGTTTGTTTGTTAGTTTGTTTGTATTTTTAAACATTTGTTACGCATTTTTACCAGCAATATTTTTAATCTTGCAGTTGGCAACGCTGTCGGGTAAAGATGTGTCCGCTTGTAGTGTACTCGTAATTTATCAATGTAGATATGGATTGACGGCTGTGCGTCATCCCAGGGACCTACCCTCCACAAACTGAAACATATTTTTTGGACAAAAACATGCATATTAATTTAGTTTATACAAGGAAAATAAGTTTTAATTGGCAAATACTGTTTTTCTTCTTTCTAAAATTCGAAGTGCTTTTAGATTACTGGCCTTTACTGGTTAGACCTCGTAGTTACCTCAGAATAAAGGGAAATTTTAAAAAATGCAACGGGCTTGAGCAATAGATAATAGGGGAGTTAAACCTTAGTTAGTCTTCATGACTTTCTATTTTAAAATAAGTAGATCTATCTAAAAATAGGAATAGAAAATGTAACATTTTAAAAGTAATATTTATTATAATCCAGTACAAATCATCCTATCACATAATCCTAATCTCATGTTTGGATCCGTGGTTTTCTCTCTTTTTTTTTTTTTATTAGGACTTTTGCCTTTTTGAATTAATTCGTTACAGTGGCGTCACTAGGGTCGGAGTCACCCGGTGCGATAAGCTCGGGGTGTCACCCCCCACCGAGGAAAAAAGGTCTTAAATTACACTAGTGTTTCTCAGCTACTTCCGAAAAGGCAAATCAAGCACTGAACAGGTTTACTTCCTGCGAAACTTCGTCAAAAAAGCCCAGAATACCAACAAAGGAAAAAAATTAGTTTTGTGTAACCTGGTGGAGCCCGCACCCCCGCACCTGCCTAGTGACGCTACTGATTCGTTATAGTCTACAACATTGTTTCCCAAACTTTTTCCTTAAAGGAACAGCTCGCACATTCTAAGTATTTAGCGGGACACTTAGCCCTTGAAAGTTCTCATCACATTTTTTGCTTATTTTTTAGAGAAATTAATTCACGTGGTGGCCTACTCGTTAATTATTCCAGTAGTTCATGGAACACCTAGTCAAGCCTCGCGGAACACTAGGATTCCGAGTAAGAGAAAATTCGTTTCCAAAAATTAATAAACTTATTGTTTTTGGTTTTGTTATTGATTCCTATCTTGTCAGGTACAATAAATAATTGTGCCAAGTTTTGACTTGATCCGAGAATGGGAAACGGGATATAAAAAAAAACATGTACAAACTTGTAACCATCTAGACAGACAGAGTGAATTGATATCAGCTTTGTACTAGACAGACAGAGTGAATTGATATAAGCTTTCTACTTAAAAAGAAATCAGTGAGATTGTGTCCTTGAAAGTTCTCATCACATGTTTTGGTACCAAATATTCATGTTGTAATGATTCTGTCTATCAATCCTTCTGCAAACACTGATCAAGACAACACAACACAACACAACTAGCTCTAGAACTTGATAACAAAGGTTCCGTGTAACGTGTAATGTAATGTGATAAATAAGAGCCAAACACTTTACAATTGGTAACGTTAAACATCTAACTGTAACCGTTGGACCCAACTTGTGCTGGACAGTCTCGTCTTGAAACAGGGTGAACAGTCACAGACTTCATTCTGGACCCCATGTATCGGGAAGCGTGGCCGAGAAGCTAAGTACGCTTGAACTTTGCTTGGTTTGGATACTTAAAAAGGGGGCTTGAGGTTCGACACAGAATTGTGTTTAATGAGCGCCTATAGGCAGCATGGAAAACCTTCTCCTAAATACACCCTCCCTTTACTGGTCCACAAATGAGATTGGACCATAGCGCTCTGAGCATGCTCAAAGAATGAAAGTATCGCTTTATAAAAGCTATATTTACTATTATTATTATCGGACTGATTTCACTGGGAATTAACAGTACTGACCTGTTGTGCTAAACTGGACTGAACTGCCTTGACTCTGACACGCTTTGTATGTATGTTATGGTGTAGGGCTCTTGAGGCTAATTACCGCTGCCTTTAGCCACTTAGAACAAGACCTTCAGTTAGGACTAAGGACGATGAGCTCCCAGTCCATGACCGCTGGATCAAAGCCTGTCCAACAATCAGTCCAGATACTATTAGGGCATGAGCTAGCCAGGAAAACCAGTAACTTGGTAGAATTTAAGACATTGGTTAATATGCATGACTAAATGCAAGACGCGTTAGACGTAATCATCTTCTTTTTTGAAGTAACGTCTGTAATATATAAGATAAGATAAGATTCCTAGCTGGACATTATGGAAGATATCTATATCGGGTCTATCAAGGCTTTCTCTAAAACGATGACGTAACCAGATTACGTGGTATTCAGGTGTAATGTTCATACCAGCACTTTCCCACAGGTCCGTTCCTAGTCCCTTGACACAGCTAGCAGCAAGCTGGCCGATGTCACTGGACCGTGCCTCATGTGTTAGCTGATCGCACACACAGTTAACCTTAGCCGCGTCGCAACTAGTGTGTGCAGATAGAACATTATCAACAAAGGGCGTCTTATCTTATCTTAGCTTCTATGATACAGACGTGACTTCATAAAATAAAGCTTAGAAACAAAGAGAAATACAAAGTGATGGTTGGGAAGAAAATTCCAAAAAAAAAAAAAATGCCTCGAAATACGATTTTTGAAAATTTGGTTTTGTATTTACGTGATTTTTGTTTATTACGTAAGATAGATAACTCTTGAAATATGTTCTGAATAATGTTGTGAAAAGTTATCGGACTTGTATATTTAGAAGGGTAAAATTATACTATTTTTGTAAAATGTTTGTTTTACATGTTTCGGATGTTCCTTCAGAGTTGAAAATAATTACTTCCTAGTCCAAGCCTACCGCAGGACTACGGGGGATGGAAACGGGCAGGGTTTGAACCCGGGACCATCGATAAATCTGAACAACAGTCCAGCGCGCAAACCGCACCGACCAGGCAGCCATCCGTGGCTGTACTAGACATTAGTTCTGGGTTGTTGGGTTTATGAATTTTAGGTAAAAGTAGAAGTATGTTTTTTGTTATTCGTCGGTTTTTCTGGGATATAAAATGAATTGTTTTTTAGTTATTTAGACATCTCATTGCAAAATAAGCGTCCCATTCTCAATCATACTTTAATGATTTAACGACGATATTTTCACACTGTTTTTATTTATTAAATTTTTTTTTTGTTTTTTGTTTTTTTTTGGTGTTAGAGACGCAATTACTTTCAGATCATATTCAATGTTTTTAATATGAAGAACTTAGGCTTGAGAGTATACCGAAACGGACATTCAATGGACCTCATTCACCAATCGTAAACAAACAACATTTTGCCACGTGGTTCTCCATCTCTTATATACAAATTACGCAATTCATAGAGGCTGTCACGTGATACGTAATTTTCATTGTTTTATCAATATCATCACGTAGCTAAATGTTCTTTATTGTGTTTTGTGTTATGTAACTTTGTTTTTTTTTTTTTAGTTTACATATTAAACTCTTTATCTATAATATAAAATTAGAATGTGAGGTGTATGTATGTATGTCTGTATGTCTGTATGTATGTATGTATGTATGTATGTATGTATGTATGTATGTATGTTACTTAAAGACATCAAAACCGCTTGACCAATCTTGATAAAACTAGGCAGGAATGTTCCTTGGGTACTAACTTAGACAGTAGTGTATGTATTGTAGCCCCTAAACAAACTTAAGACCCTCAAAAAAAATAAAGTTGTCCGACTCTATTACAGCTATAGTATTTTATGGATCTAGGCCATGGTTAACAATGTTGACATGAGAAAAGATCGAAAGGATTTAGACCTAGATCTTATTTTAAGAAATACACTTTGCGCAGATAGTTTTTTACTTTTGTGAGCAGGTCAGGCAGGCGCGAGTGGAGAGAGACCTATTCTCTTCTGCTCAACATTTAAAATTTACCAACAGTAGGCAGATGTTAGCGCTACTGGGTGGGCTCAATCTGTGCACCTCGGTATGGTGACCAAGGGGCTAGAGTCGCCTAAGTAACCAGACAACTAGCTATAACTAACCTAAACTAAAGGAAAGCAAGATAACGAAACTTTAGTTAGGATAAATAAACAAACGAAACTTTATTTACATAAAAATAAATGAATCAATAATAAAATATAATATATATATATATATACACTAACTTGACTAACCACCACTACTGAACCCATCAACTAACTAAAACCCTCTAAATCTACACCACTACAAACACTAACAAACTAACCAACTATCTAACACAAACTGATCAACCCAACTATCTAACTAAATCATTAAAACTACTACACTAGTCTAGACCTAGATCTACACTAACAAACTACAATAAACTAGTCTAGATCTACAATATTCTACTACTACAACCAACTCATAACTAAAACTACAACAAGAACACCTTAGTTAGTACCTTACTATAGTATTAGTAGATCTATTCACTAAGAACAGAAACAGACTATAACTAAGTTTACTAATAGAACTCTAAGGCAACACTACACTAGTATCTACAGAGACAAAATAAATCTACAACAGCATAGAACAGTTAAAATCAACAGTTAAAACAGCAGTTACTTTCAGCAGCTAAAAGCAGTAACACAGCAGTAACAATAGCAAACTTACAGGCCGTCCCTGGTACAGGAATAAAAATAAGTACACGACAGACCACAAAGATCTTCGGCTGTCACACAGACATACTATACTGACCACTGGTCAACTGTACACTGAACTGTTTTTAAAAAAGCGTGGCACACTTTTTATACACCCCACCCTAACTTACACAAAAAGCGGAAGTACAAATAATAAATTTGGCACTAGCCTATAAAAAAATAGAATACACAAAAATATAGCGCTGGGAGCGCAAGCTCACACTTTGACACATGAAAATACAAAAGAAGATCTATTGATTTCATTATGTAATAAAATTAACCTTCAATTTTGTGTTTCAAAAGCATTTTTTACATAAATTAGTTCCTGATATCTGTGACTACAGATTTCCTGGCGAACATTCTTTCATTAGACATTACCAATTGGTTACACATTAACACATTTCTCTACTGAGTCTATTCCTAGGTCTAAGGCCCAAAAAACTCTTATTGAACTCTAAGATGGTAAAACTTCTTTTCGCAAAGATAGTTTTGTGCTTTAACACATAAACATACTAGTTATTGTCCATTCATTTGATATTTTAATCAATTTAACATTCAAATTTGTTTTTCTAAAGCATTTTTAATACATTCGTTCGCTGTTCGCTAAAGTTGCGTAGCCGTGTTGAGATAGGCCTATATTCATTCATGAAAAAAAGGTCACGCATGCGCAACACAGAATGAACTCTATATAAGCCAATTTTTAACTCTTAGTGTAGATTTAGATCTATGTCTACCTCAAGATCTACTTTATACTTTAACACATGAACATACGAAATTAAGTCTATTCATCTCAAATTTTAATCAAATATATGTAGGTCTAAAAGCAAATGTTTCAATTTGAAAAAATGGATTTAAGCCTAGTAGCTATTTTGATTTGATAGCTTCATTCACACTATTTTTACATTGACACATTCGCTTTACTTATTACATTATTATTTCGTTTAATTATGACTATATCGACAGTAATGCGCAAATAAAGACCCGCGGGTCGCGGGTAACATATGTCTAGTATATATATATATATATATATCTTCTTTTTTTGAAGTAACGTCTGTATTATATAAGATAAGATAAGATATATATATATATATTCGTTTGTTTTATAAAGAATAAAAGTAACGCTAAACAATATTAACAGAAGTGTTTTTTTTTCCGTTTCGTTAGTGCTAGCTTCATTTATTTTTTAGTTCAGTTCTGCTCGACATATTTTCTGCCAGTTAAGATCAAAATCCTGCATTTGTTGTTCCTTGTGTAAACTAATTTAGGCTACCGTAAATGTTTGCACAGATAAGAAACACAGACTTATACACAAACACACACAGATATTTAAATACAGTGTCACATAAACATTCCTAATTGCGTACACCTACAGTCACGGTTGATTGCGTCACACGCATCTAGTAATTCATGCCTCCGTTGCGATGCACTTCTTTACGGAGGGGAAGAGGAGGTGATCACAACCTCTAAAGATGTGCTACATTGGCAACCTTCTGTTGAATAATATGTCATAGTTTCGTATGTTAGCCACTTTGTTTGCGTAGTGAATCACGATAGCTGACGCACTTTAACGCGACAATTAGGTACTTCGCATATAGTATGGTTTGGCTTGTTTAAGATGTTAATATGATTAATCTGTTTTATGTTTTCAAGGTGACAACTTTGAATACTGACAGCGTCTCCTATTGTGGCTGAATACTGACAGCGACTCCACTGTGGCCTTAATGTATTTAACATTCAACAGTCTGGACTGAGTTCTTCAATTGTGATTGTGATAGTTTTTGTCTTTTACAAGAATACTCCCGTACAAGATACTCAAACATTTCCTAAGTCAGTTGTCAGAGTCAGACGTTCAAACAAAACTAGTACACGTACTTACATTGTAAATTAAGTGAAACTCAAAAACAATGATTTACTGCTGCATGGGTGAACGACTGTATTTTACCTTTATCCATTAGTCTGGGGCACCATGCAAGATTTGTCAACCGTCTTTCTCAATTCCTCCGTCTTTTGCCTTAGATAGAACCTCGTCTATTCATTTATGTTGTCTTCCTATCGCATTCTTTGTCTGCCGCTTCTTCTCTTTCCTGTTACTGTTCCCTGAAGGTAGGTCTTTGCTACCCCAAATACCTTGTAATATGGCCATAGAGTTTGCGTTTTTATACTATCGTTAGCAGCCTAAAAATAGCAGGTCATCGTGAGGCTGTGAACGACTGTATAGAAAATACATACACGTGCAGATAGGTGACCCTGCTACACTAAGCAAAACAAAGTACTTTTGGGCCTCGAGGCCTTCATCAGCGCATGTCATTTCTTTTCTGCTTCCATAGAGAACAACATCAGACAGATACGTTCACTTTAGCCTATTTTGTGTTTAGTGTTTTTTATAGCCAAAGGGGGTTTGAGTTTAAACCCCCTTTTAGCGGGGTTTGAAGCTAAAAAATAGCTCTTCAATATAAAAAAGGCAAATTACGCACTCAAAATGCCATAAGCGTTGCCAAAGAGGGTTTTAAGTTTAAATCCCCTTCAAAGAGGTTTGATGCTAAAAAATAGCTCTTCATTACAAATATAAAGTAAAATTTTATGAGCGTAGCCAAGCCAAGGGGGGTTCTGAGTTTAAACCACCCTCCTCCAGATGGCTTTTTTTTTAAGTTTAAAAATTCTCCACATGGTTTTGAGCTTAAAATCCCACTACAGAGGCCTTTGAGGTTGAAAACCCCCTCTTCAATATTATTCTAAAGCAAACTACTCTCATTAAATTCTGTCAGCGTAGCTAAATGTGGCTTTGAATTAGTTACAAAAATACTGACGAGATTTTTTAGTTTCAAACCCCTCAACAGATGATTTTGACGATAAAACTTTCCTTTCCTATATAACATCTAAAGCAAATTACAGTCACCTAATTCCAAGAGCGTTGCCAAGAGAGGTTACAAATTTCTACCTGTGGCTGGGCTCCACTAATAAAGTACAGTGAATAGTTCGTAAAAATTGAAAAAGACTAAATGTGGCTTAACAAAGATAGCTAAGACGAATTTTAAGAGTCAGTTATAGAATCAATGAAATCCTATGCCGAACTGGGAGTCGACCCCTTAGTAAGGTTGTGACAAAGGGAAGAAATGAGGTTTGCGGGACTTGTTCTCCGACAAAACGAATTACGCATACAAAGGAGTTGCGATGACATGGAGGCCAATACGAGGAAAGTTCAAACAGGGACATCTAGTACAGCTTCACGCCACACTTTCATAAAGGTCCTCAGAGCAGGTGGAAAGAGGCTTCAGACATTGCCAGTGACAGATTTTTGTGGAAACAGCTTTCCGCCCATTGCGCCGAACTGCGCGGGAGGATCTCAGTTAGTACGAATAGCAAATTAGGTTTTTGAAATCAAACTTTTTAATAGCAGTATAATGCATGTAGATACCTCAGAAGATGCATTTTTTGTCTTTCAATACTGGAAATAGTGCTTGGCGGCGGGGATGAAATGACCAAGGATGAAGTGACCGGGGATAAAGTGACCGGGGATAAAGTGACCAGTCACCATATATATATATAATTTATTTTGAGCGGCGGGGGGGGAAGAAATCGTCCCCAACCCCCCTCTCATCACACACCCACCCCCGAAAAAAATCCTGGCTACGCCCATGCCCATTTGTTTTACTTGGTCAGGCAGGGTCACATATATGCATGTTAATTGTATTTTGTATTAAGTGAGATCTAGATGTATATTTGTTACGAGTGTTGTTGCTATGAGTATACAGAGAATATTCAAATATGATATGTGACAAGCCTATCTGGAAATTTTGCGACAATTTAGGCGTGCATTTCATGATGTGAATAAAACTTTATCTACGTAGACGAAGTTGACTTATTTACTAAGTTGTACAATGTCACATAGACAAAAAGGTGTCAGAAGTCATGCAATGTGAAAACATGGCTGGATCGAACAGTGACTAAAAAGTACATTACTTTGTCGGAGATTTATGCTTGAGTGCATGACATTGTTCTCATAGTTCTCTCACATAGTTTGACTTCTTGACAAATGCGATATTTAAGACATGGATTCTGAAACGAGTGAAACTAACACAAATATATTTTCCAAGAAACGTCACATGTTAGCGTGACATTATGACTATGTCCTGGATTGTCTAGTCGCTCAAGTTATTTCAATGTATGGTATTGTCCTTTCTGGTTTAAATCTAGGTGAAGCTATCAGTATTGATAGAAAGGTGGCGGGGTTTGTTTTTTTCTATTGCCTCTCACTTGCTAGAGGAAGGTTTGCATTGCTGATGTCACTTAACAATAACACTTATGTTGTGCACATGCCTCATTCCTAAGAAAACACTAACATGAAGTAAATAAATTTAAAAATAAAACCCTTAATTTCTGCCCACACTTTAGAAACACACATAACAATTTATGATTTATTTTTTTTTTACTTTTTATAGGAAAGCTTCTCTTACAAAATCAAACACACACACACAAATACATTTCTTAAAGGCTTGGTACACCTTCAAGAAAAACGCAACGCGACGTGAAGCTCTTCAAAATCGACACTAACAGCTGGGAAGAAAGGCACTGGATAGATCCACGTGGGCAGCGAGCATCATGGGGGTAGCCAGGTTGTTTGTTGTTTGTTGTTGTTGTTTTTTGGGGGGCGCGCTGTGAGATCCCCCAACGAGGTCAAGCACTATTTCAGGTATTTAAAACGAAAATTCACAGATATTCTGAGGTACCTACAGTGCATTATCCTGCTATTAAAAAATTGTAGTTCAAAAATTAAATCTGTAATTCACTGCATATTGATAGAAGACTACAAGTAACACTAGAGTCTAACACAACGTAAAAAGCCCAACGTTTATTTTTGTAGTTTAAAACAAATCAAACTCTCCACATCTTTATGGAGAGGAATTCAAATTCAAATGCAAATGATTCATACATTACAAATTTACGATAAGATAATTATTTAGTGATTACAATCGTGAGGGCAATTATACATCGTTGGATTTCATGGTAATAATGAAATAGGTAAACTAGATATAAAACACAAGTGCAGCGATGGGTGTTAAGTATTTTAATGATACTGTCGAACTTCACACTTACACACACACACAGAGCTTTATACATCTTTATCATCCATGAGGAGTCTTACAATTTGTGCATTAGAGTTAAAGTAAACAGAGTAATCATATTAATCATCTCAGATTAACAGACAAAACGAATAGTGGATTACTTCCCTTATAGCGACCCTCTAATTTAAACAAATGTACACATTTTCAATGACGCGTCAATGAAACTAATAAGCCTGGCGCTACAGTTATTTATGCAAATCTAAAAATGTTGTTGAGGTTAAGAATGCTTAAAATTCAATTTAAAAACTATATATATATATATTCTAAGTATGGACTGTTGATAGAAAAAAGCAAATCCACTGGGTATATACTTTTGTTCTGTAAGGGTTTATAATAATGATTTTCTTTCCAATTGTATGTTTGGTTTCCGTGAGACTGTTACAGACGAGCAAATAATGTAACAACAACAGAGAGAACTAGAGAAACTATTCCAACCAAAACAGAGTCTGCTGCACAGACCAATTTTTTGATTTTGTCATATTCCGTCTGGCTACATCCAATCGAAACCAGACAATTTTGAATTGAGAAGTCGCCTTTGTTATAAGTGATGCCTTCACAATATTTTGTTGAATTCAAAAGGTTTAGAAATTCAGCATTGGCATTGCAGTTATTACTATACACTTTTGAGCATTTATCACTAGTTTGGGAAAGAGCTGTTTTTACGTCAACGGCCAGTGTCTGGCCCAAAACTCCGAGAGTTAGTCCAAAGTAGATCAAACTTGGGTTCATTTTTTTTTCCTTGGTTTGGAATTCTAAAACCTGTGAAAAATAAGATATGACTTTCTAATCAATTTTGTTTCTGTTAGAATGTTAACAGGAGCAACTGCAATAGTTTTAATTTTTTTATGAATTATTCTGATTGACAATCATTACAATAATAATATCAGATTTTAATTAACAATCGACTTATATGTTAGGTTAAAGGTTATTGTTGTTGATTTTTGTTATGATTAGTTTAATTAATTGTAAGCGGGCCAAAAAGGGGATAAGATTCTATTAATTTTGTCTGATCTGTCTGTCCGTCCGTTTGTCAGTTTTTAGCGTTTATTTTGTTTGTTTCACATTTCATTCGTACCATGGAGACCAACTAACGACAGTCCAGAGCTAATACCACACGAACATGAAATCTTACAGGAAAGTTTAAGTAGCTACTTTTTGTCTTCTGAAAGCGCCAATTTTAAAAATATATTTAATTTGTAAGCTTTTTTTTTTCCATAAACTACATCATTTTAATAACAATTCATAAACATACAGGAGACTTTACTAAGAATAGGAACTATTTATTTTGTTTAACTTAAAATTTACACTCATACATTGTAAAACTCATCAAATGACAAATTTTTGTGGTGAACAGAGCGCTAGTGCGTATATATTTACATGACAAATTTGAAATAGTTCAGGTAAAAACAAGAATACAAAGACAGTTTGTGTAAAAACACAAACTCAAAATAGGCCCCCAATGTGGTCCACGCAGGCAGGTAAAAAACCAGGGTTCAATATTTTCAGAAAAATATATTAGAATGAAATTCTATCAAAAGCAAATGACAAAGAAGAATGGAGAAAGAAGGTTGACAAATCTTGTGTAGTGCCCCAACGGTCCAGCAGACCAATGGATGGGTGAAAGTATTGATCTAATTGTTTTATAAAGGGTCCAATCTCTTATTCACTTATATGCATATCAAATAGATCTTTTCTCTTTAAAAAAAAAGTAAACATTTTTATTTTCTAAATGTAGTAATTATTATGACAGAACTTATTAAACTTAGCAATACAATTGTTAAAAAAATATATTTTGACAAAAAATCTAAATCTGTTTGCATATATGTGTTAAAAATGTGTTAATTAGTCATCTCCCTTACTTAATAGACTCCCGTGTTTGTTACTATTAATAGTGAATAGTTGTAAAGTGGTGTATTTTTATGAAAAAAAAACTGCTTGGATAGTTAATTTTGAAAATTAAATTTTTCGCTTTCAGAAAAGAAAAAAGTAGCCTTTGCATAAGAACTTTTAAAGGTCTAAAATATCATGATGTCGGATTTTCAATATCTTTTCTAGTTTACGAGATCTAAGCGGGACGGACGAACGGACGGACAGACAGACCACATACAACTAATAGAATCTATTTTCCTTTAGGTGGCCGCTAAAAATAGGTGCACTCTCAAGAGGCTTTGTTCTCAAGTGTTTGACTATGTTCAATGGTACATAACAACTGCATTCATTAGCCTCTTCACATCAAGATAAACTTTATGAGGTTGTGTGTATTGCTAGAGACATGACTTTTTTTTAAATTTGGGCAGGACACGACTGCAGAATGGAACGCTTCAAGGAGACCTTCAAAGCCTCCCTGAAAATCTTCATCATTAACGCTGCCCCCTGTTACATGGAAGCAAATGATACAGCATCATGAGGCCTCTTTGTTAACAGGTAAAGACAAATACGTCAGTGGCTATTCCCGCGTTTATATATTAAAGATAAGAATAAACAGACGTCCAGGAACATTTTGAGCACTATCTGTATGTAGAATTCTTCAACTGGGAAGATAGATTTAACTTACGGTGGCATGGGAAGATCATTTAGGAAACATTTTTGTAATAGCGACAATGAGCAATCGGGATACGATTTTCAATCCGAAGAGTTGCTTTTATGTTCAATTAGCTCAAAATGTCATAGTTCTGGGCGACTTGAAGTAAAAACTATAACAAATGTCCATCCAGTCTAACAGAACACTTGCTTAGGTCGAATCGTATTACATTGCAGTCGTTTTTCTGCTTGAAAGTATTGGTCCATTCTTGGTTCGGAAGAAAATGTTTGCAGTGCAACGTCTCAAATGGTCGAAGCAGAATGTTTAAGCTCAGCCGTTCAGGCGCGGGACGTTTAGGGATAAATGTTTTGACTACATTATATATAGTCATTTTAATATGGCTTCAAAAGGTTAATAATTACCTTTTTTATTTTAAGATTTAGAATCTAAGTTTGTAGTGTAATTATTATGTCTATAGAACAGTCGTGTTTATATGTGTTTTGGAGGATTGTGTTGCGCTGGGTTTAAGCCTAGAACAATCGAGACGTGTCCCAAGCGCATACCAAACAACAGCCGACCATAGTTCGCAATATGCGTTCATAAAATAGTCAAAATTATTTAAACTTTTGTTTTCGGGTTGGGGGGGGGGGGGGATAGATCGCTCCGCCTGCCTACGAAAATAAGCATCTATGAAGCAGTGGTTCTCTCAACCTTTCTAAATGGATCCGAGACATGAGTGCTGTGCAGAAAGCAAACTGTAGTCCAGGTTTTTTAGACCACCCAGAAGGTTACAGGTTCCATGAAGGTTTGAGTTAAATAGAGGTATTGAGAAAATGTTCCTTTTTTATCTGTTATCATTGGTTAATAAAAACATAGTAGTCGCTCTTATAGAAAGTCTGCAGTTTCATAAAGGAAGAATAGTCTTTTTAAAATACTTCTTTTTAACTCGTAATTTCGAGGAAAATTCCTAGAAATTAGACGGTAGCTTAACATAGTTAGAAAAAGAATTACTAGCTTGTTGGCCACACTTTGAGAACTCTAGTTTAACTGTTATATTTTTTTCTAATTTAAAAATGAATTTCCAAATTTAAATTTGACTAGAGAACTAGAAAATATTTATCTTGAAAGGTTCATTTCTTAGCTTGTCTTTGACTTGGCTCATTAGGCTCGTAGAGATATACACAATTACTCAATTGCAAGTAATTAATACTTGCTACACAAATACTTGTTACACAAATAAGAACAACTACTACTTGATACACTTTAACTCCTACTCAGATACCCATGGAAATGCAAATAATACTTTAATACTTAATAAGCACACAATGATATTAACTGTCAGTAAATAATACATAAACACCAGTCCAGGAAGCGACTGTCCAACCTTCCTGGACCGGGAGCAAGACCTCACTAACTTAACACACTCTCTAGCATATTCAACGAAGACTAAAACCATTCAGTCCAGAACACGTGCAAGACTGTTCACATTCACAACCTGGGAGTACATATACAAGAGGATATAACTGTCATACCAAAATATCAA
The DNA here is from genome assembly GCA_036873155.1 of Biomphalaria sudanica. Classification (NCBI taxonomy): domain Eukaryota; kingdom Metazoa; phylum Mollusca; class Gastropoda; family Planorbidae; genus Biomphalaria; species Biomphalaria sudanica. The sequence goes on along the minus strand of JAZGLO010002517.1, from coordinate 19,466 downwards.
ACTAACATTCACTCTCGCCATACCTCCCCCTGACATGTATGTCTTAGGGTATTTCCGCATTCCTTGAAGAGATTTAGAAAATAATTTTCAGAAAAAAATGTGTGCATTGTCCTCTAAGGCTAGTTTTAAATTCCTATATCTATTTCATTGGAATTATTCATTCGAATAGTATAAAGTGTAATAGATTTATGCCTTCGCTGAACCAGGATTCTTTCTCGGGGAAGGGGGGGGGGGGGAGAAGGGAATGGGGCGGGATAAAAATGTTCATTTCTTTTTTACCTGACATTCATTAGTTATTAGGAGAAAAACATTCTCTTAATAAATTGTATAAAAAGGTATTGTCTTTTTAAAAAGCTTTTAAAATGTTATACTTGTAAAAATATGCTTTTATATAAGTTTGTTTTTTCAAAGACATGATTATTTTGATCTTATACATGTAAATATTATAAGAATAAATATTGATATTACATTTATCAGTATCTGAAATATGATTTCATCTCTAATTAGCCCAAAGAAGTTTCAACAAGACACCTAATAACTTTGTGTGTTACAGCCTCTACACTTAACAATACTAGATAATACATATACCTCTCTATTTTTTAGTCCACTACCAGTTCATGTGTAAAAATGGTGAGATATGGGGTTTGTGTTAAATTAAAAGTTCAGTAATAAATTCCATGTTAAGTTTACTAATAAATCATCTGAATAGTTTAGTTGTTTGTTTTTCCCATCTACCAATCTGCCAGGCTGTGAATGTGACAAAACAAGACTTTAACGTTCAGGTAAAGGTTTTTAAATGATTGAAAATAGTCAAACTTATTACAAAGCTTGTATCAACTAACTCCGTTTGTCTGTCTGTCTGCCTGTCTTGTAAAAAGGTTCTACACATGATTTCTCCCACACCCAATCGTGGATCAAGTTTAAATTTCGCACAATTTTTTCTTGTACCTGACAAACAAGAATCAATTTAACAAGGTAAAAAGACAGTTTGTGTGGAAACACTAAACTCAAAACCGGCCCCCGAAGTGGTCCAACCAGGCAGGTAAAAAGGCATGTTTCAATATTTTGAGAAAGAATATCATAATTAAATTCTATCAAAGGCATATGACAGAGAAGAATGAAAAAAGAAGGTTGACAGAGCTTTTGTGGTGCCCCAACGGTCCGTCTTTCTGTCTTTCTGTCTGTCTGTCTGGTAAAAAGTTTGTACACGTTATTTCTTCGACACCCAATCTAGGATCAAGCTGAAATTTTACACAATTATTCCTTTTACTTTATTTTTTTTACCTGACAACACATGAATCAATTTTAAAAAATAAACAACTAGTTAATTAAATATTGGTTATTATTTTTATGGTATATCGAACAAGCGAAAGAAATTGTACTTTACCGAAGTGGTGATATAAGTTGAACTAGTCCCCTTTATAGGTCGCGGCTCTAAATTGAAACAAACAATAAATAATTATACAATCTACTCTAATAATAAGTAGGTCACTAGTAGAGTGGTTAGCACTTCGGCCATAGGAGTTGTAAGCCATGAGTTCGAATTCAGTTCGTTCCCCTTTTCAGTTGTTGTTGTTGTTTTTTTTGGGGGGGGATATGTTTTTTTTTTAAACCAATTAAGGTAAAAATCCACCCAGATTTCCCTTTCTTTCTCCCCCTTACCCCCCCCCCCATTTTCCTAACTGGTCCAGATAAAGAGATATGATCATAGCGTATTAAGAAAGCTAAAAGCATGAAATAGCGCAAAACAAAAACAATTGATACAAATAGTATTAATCTCACATATTTATTGTTGTTCTTGGTCTAGATCTATTATTGATTGAATTACATGACATCTAAATTAATTGATATAAGTGCACTTCGTATAAGCTTTGTGTTTTTTTAAGTATTTTTTAATGTTTTTTTTTATTTTATTTTTTTTTAACTTAGTCATTTTTACTTACTGTCAATATTGGGTTTTACAGCTTTAGCTAGAAGATGATATAACTAACCGGGTTCCCCAATTAGGCAGGTCAATGTCTTAATTAAATAACGGCAGCAACTACGAAGTACATGTTAGAGGATCCCCAAAGTAAATTGTCAACGATAGTTTTACAATAAAACATTTAATACTAAAATATACATAGATGTTAAATATACATATTACTTTACAACTGGGAATAATTATTTCATAAAAATTATTACGTAAAAGTAACACACCTCACGCAATCAAACTTAACTTCAGCCCCACCGCCAGTAACTTCCAACTACTAGGTCAAGGGGACGCATGGCTCTACACAAATCAAGACCTTCTCGACCTGGCCAAGGCCTGGCTCAGTTACGGCTCCAATGGCGGACTCAAGAGTAACACCTAATCTTAACAAACTGAAACCTAGAATAAACCTAGATTTAAGGATGCAGCTTAACCATGAATTTTCATGGATAACACGCGTAGCGGAATATCGAGCCTGATGAATACCTCTATGTACTTACGAGGAAACAGTGGAAACTGTAGCACAAAAGAAACCAAAAGTGAGAACGCTTTCTTCACTAGAGGATTATAAGAAACTGAAGCGTGACTTCTAACATACACAAGATTCTTTCCAACAAATTGCGCAAAACAAAAACTTTTTGGTAGAAAGCTACCAACAAACACGATTATAAAACAGTAAAAGAATGCAGTTCAAAAATCAGAAAAAGTAGGTATTAGCCCCAATCCCAATTGGTTATGTGAAGATCCGCGGACGTACGTAACTCGAAGTTCATTTAAATCAAGGGAGATAACAATTCCTGTATTGTAATATTCAGTGATTGTTTCTCTTGATCTATACACACTCTATCGAAGAGAAATGACTGCGTGTAAAAACAAGTTCTCTCTTGGTTGTTTTAAAAATAATAAACATTTTAGTGCCTCAAGTGTTGTTAATCACATAAGCTCATTATATTTATATTTAGATCATAGATCTGGACTATGGGTTAAAATCAGAAGATCCAATCAGAAAGCTGAAAGTGTATAGCAAGAGAACCTTCGAAGAAGCTCATTTTCCAGACAAGGTAATAATTATATTTTTTTTTAAATGAACTGTTTTTCTAAAACAAACCTTAAATTAAGCACAATTTTGTAAGCTATGTATTAGAGTATTGATTTCACATTACATGATCATTACATTGTCAAAACACACAAGACAAAGCTACAATGATTGTTTTTGTTTAAATATGAGCTCATCCTTACTCTCTCGACGTAAAGACAAAACGTTCTTTTGCATTATTTTTAACCTTTTAAAGAAATCAAGTTTGTTTTAATTTAATAATTTTTAGACGTTCTGTTAGAAAGGAAGAGAATTTTGTCTAAGGCCTAAACCTCCAGCAGAATTTGACATGGCATGGCAGGACATGGCTTGAGCTATGGTCCTTCTTGACGACAGTCCGTAGCATATACCACATGAACAGGTACATGAACTAATAACTTTTTAAAAATATTTCTTTCTTTAGATAAGCAGAATTTTCAGTCCAAAGAAATTTAATGAAAAGATTTTGCAAGTGTACAGCCGCAATCGCAGTAAGGAAGTTTGTGAAATATTAAACTCTGCTTCTGAAGAGATCGTTAGAAATGGTAAACTTTAATCAATTGTGTCTTTAATATTAAGCTTCACTTTGAATTAACGCCACTATAAGTTACAAGTAATGCAGTTCAGCAAATCATTGGTATTTTCATTTCGTTATATTCCTTTGATGTAACTGAAAGGGCGTTTGTTTTCTTTGTAGAATTCTGTGTTTTTTTCTGTTTCTCGGGATTAGTAATATAGATTCAGAAGATCACGGATCTTACTTAAGACATTTTTATAACTGGTTTAAGTTTTAAGATAAGATTTTTATTTTAAAAAAGTCACTAAATATTTTTTAAATGCCTCTACCTAACTGGTAAAACCGTGGAAACTTCTAGGAACCTTCTGGTTGGGCAAGAGAAACAACATGGTTTTCGAAAAGTGCTCTAACAATTTTCCAAGAAATTAGACAGTTGCTGTATATATGTATATCGTTTGGGAAAGAATTATAAGCTCGTAGGCCACACTGAGAAAATTCAAATTTGGCCGTTATAATTGTTCAAAGCAAAAAATTTAAAAATTTGGCTTGAAAACGAGAAAATATTTCTCTTGAACGGACTCTTCGGGTAATTCCTAACGTAGGTAGTAGTCATTAAAGAATTTCATAAGTTAATGTTCAGAAAAAATGTGCGCAACGTCTTCTAAGTCTAGATCTAAATGCCTGTCGTTGAAATATTTTAAAGTCTAGTAGATCTATACATTCGCTTGACCAGGATTCTTTCACGGGTGAAGAAATGGGAATAGGGCGGGGACTGTAAAAAAAAAATGTTCCATTGTTGTTGTTTTTATCTTACATTTGATATTTATTCAGATAAAAACAATCGCTCTTTAAGTTGTATCAAAGAGCTACTGACTTTAAAAAAAAAAAAAGTTTTGTTAATGTTTTTCTTGTTAATGAATAGTTTACAGCTCTCAAACAAAGAGATCAAAACAAGACTCCAACCAATGAGAGTGATCAAAAAGATGAACCTAGGGCTAAGAAACGAAAGTGTTGACAAATTAATTGTGTGGTTGTTGAGGCTCTAAACACTAGATTTGTAATTCCATTTTATTTTTTTTTTTGTTAATTTTGTTGTGTGCTTTATGTTTAAACAAACAGTGCACAACAATAAACCTTAAAAAGAAAAAAAATAGTATTGACTTGTATAAATGGCATTTTATACCGGCAATATTTTTCTCAAACATAATGAAACAGTATTAATAAATGTAAACATATAACATACTAACTTGTGATTCAATCAATTTGAATGAGATTAAGGAACACATTTATTTATTTCAATCATTCTTCAAATTTACTTTATACTATAAAATATTTGTAGCATTGTATTTTGCCACATCGTTTCATGTATTATCGTTTATTCAAAATGCGAGATTTATTTTTTTGTTTTTATGATGAATGTGGGATAAACGTTTTCTTCGAGTGTCTTCCTTAATTTCTTGATCTACATTTTAATGGTCCACTTTTTTTGGATTTATATTTCTAAATGTTTTCAGCATTACCACTAGCATTATTTACAATTTGGCTGATTTGCTATTGTCAATGAAGTTGAATGCAATAGATAAGCTTCAATATAAGTTTTGTGATGAGCGATTCCCTCTTTATTTTTATTTGAAATCATTATTTATTACGTTTTTAGTCTATTTTTAGTTTCCATTTTTTTTCGAACTTTTTAAAAATTATTATATTTTTCATTTTTTTTTTGTTTGTTTGCTGTTATGGGTGTTGCTTTTTAAGGTAATTTTCAAATTTGGATCTGTTTTTTAATTTTTAAAACATAAATTATTTATATATCTTTTGTGTAATTATGTTTTGTATTTGTAAGTTTTGAATTACTCTCGATGTCATGTATTATTTATTTAGTAAAGAAAGAATTCAATACATGTATTGATTTTAATAGATGTGTGTTCAGAAAGAAGCATAATGAAACAATAAAATAACTTTTATTTCATTTTTTAGATTTTTAGAACATTTGTAAAATATCTCATGAAAAAAAAGGTGACTTTGCTAATATTCAAACTTAAATTGCTCAGGTGTATGCTGTTTCCCCCTAAACCACTTAATCGGCCTGTTTATTCTGGTAACTTGTATTGAATGATAAAATAAACACAGAAATGTTAGAAAACATTACTATTTATATGTGTAATATTTCAAAGCATTGTAAAAACTGTTTATCTTTACTTCTTCTTCTACTTCTAGCCAGCTTTATTGCTGCTGAGCTTGTCAGCTCTTTTGCAGACTCTGCCAAGAAAAATAGTGTGCTGTTTCCTTCAGTTGTTCAGCACTGCCGTACATGGTGTTGGTTATGTTGGGCTGGATTGGAAGTAGGGTCTGCCTAAAGTGGATTAGGAAGGGGCATAAAAAAATATATGATTTACGGTTTCATTAGGAAAGGCGCTGTGTCTACAAAGGGGGAGTTGTGTCGAATGTATTTTGTTTAGATGGTAATGTAACAGAGGTGTGTGTCCTTTCCTTAGTTGGAAGATTGTAGATTATTCTTTGAAGGGGAAGGAAGTTAATACTGTCCAGTTTGATAGGCATGTGCATTTCTTGTACATGGCTCTGCCTGTGTTTCCTGTTGCCCATTGGTTGTCCACTCCTCTTTGTGGTTGTTGATTAACATTGACCTTAGGGTGAGGTAGTTAACAGGTCTATCTGGTTGTTCCAGTGATGATCCTGTCTTTGAAAGATTATCTCCCCTTTCATTTCACATGACGCCAATGTGTCCAGAGATCCACTGTAATGTGATATTGATGTTTAATTTTGTCACCATCTAGTGTATTATCACTATTAGTGTTGTCAACTCTCTTGGGCTTTTTGAGGTACTGCACAGTGGATTGGGGTCTGTAAAGACAACAATATCTGATGGTGATTGTATCCCTTCATATAATTTGTCTTCAAAGCTATGGTAATTGCCTCAATTAGGGCTTGGAAGTTTGAGCAGTAGTCGCCACAAGGTGCACTTTTTTCAAAGTGTTTACTTTTGGGAAAAATTAGGAAGGCATCAAGACCAGCATTAATGGTGGCTTTGAAGGCTGATCAGTCGGTGTATACATGGATGGCTGTTTTTGGATAGCTTTTAATTGTTTCAAGCGTGCCTATTTTGAGCTTCAGTGGATTTTGATTCTTTTGTTAGAGTGTTATTTATTAAGTGTGTTTTAATAGTTGATTGTTTGTAGTTAAGTCCAGGAGTTATGTTTGAGAATCTGGTAATTTTTTACCTGTTATTGGGTAGATGGTGTTTTAGGGCTAGTTTGTCAGTCAGTTGGATCAGAGTTCTTTGCTTGCTTTTTTTGCTTGTTTATCCTTACAAATGTTCTTGTTTCTATGAACTTCAATATCCATACGATGAGTTTCACTGATCAAGAAAGAAGCTACCGCAGAGTCTATGTATTTAATTCTCTTCTTGGCCCAACCATGCGGGAAACCACGATGAAAAAATTCATGGAAAGATAACTTTTTTATTTCTACAAGTTGGACTGGAGTTACCCCACGGTAACTTTCGCGGTGACAGAGAGCGAGGCTCAGAAAAAAAAAGAGGGTGTAGGGGTCGTATGCTACGCCGCGGGTCGGTTCCAAAAGTCATGGAAAGATAACTCTTTTATAATTTCTGCAATTAGGACTTGAGTTACCCCAAGTAATTTTCGCATGACAGAGACAAGTAATCTTTCTCTTTATACATTTTATATATTTGACTACATTTATGTGTGTATTTTTTTACACATCAATATCTGGTGTCATTAAAATAGTTGCATGCTTTTTTTCTGTAGCTTTGTTTTGATTTTGCTCTTTCATATTGTCCGTCGTTTCCTAACCATGGCCACCTCTTCATATATATTTCGTAGAGTCAACAGGTCTTTCAAAGTAGTCAAAATTCCTGCATCAGGTAACTGTTTATTTTTGTCAGTCGCATATATCTCGGAAAAATGTAATCGACGAAAATGTTGCAATCGAACTTCGCAAGATGGCTGTAATGTTTGTTTGCGAGCATTGAGATAACTAAGGCTACGCCGTCCGATGTCCTTAGGGAAAAACAATCATACACTCTGCTCGACAATACGCTGCCTACATGAATATTTCCGGCGTTTATGTTGGCGATGTCTCAAATACTTCCCGCTACTATCACTATTCACTTCCGAGAATGTCCGCATGACCCTCCTCGGGTTAACAATTCGGGTTAACGTCTCTCCATATTTCTGCTATTTAGCGGTCCTTTGGATCATGGTCATTAGGAAGCGGAGCATTCACCTGTCACTAAATAGCAAAGCCGAACTTAAAGAATGCGGGGCCCATATTCGAAACGTTGGCTAGGATAATACGGATAATACGTTAAAATTAAGAGTTTGTATACAAAATAAATTCGTCTTTGCATTTTATTCATTCTTTACTACGTACAGAATTACTTACGAGCCTTGCGTGTAGCGAAGTCATTCAGTATATCATAATAATTCTATTTCCAACATAGATAACGCTCAATAGCAGGAATTACCAAATGTTTCAATCTATCTTCCAGAATTGTTGACCTCAAGTAATTCTTCTTTATTTTGAAACGCGAGATGCTTCTTTCACCAGATTCCATATTTACGGTTTTTGTATAATACCGTTTTTTTTTATCGCGTGTAGGATTGGCGTTTTCTATATTAAATGACACTCCAAAATGACAATTTTGTCTATATATTTTAAAAGATTTATATGAGCTTTCAAAATATTTAAATAATTTCCGGAGATTTCTACAACTTTGCAATTTCAGAAGATTTCCAGGAGCTTTTGGTAAATCAGGAGGCCGCGGGAAATCTGTTATAAGTTATAAAATGATTTAATAATTTAATAATTTACGCCTAGAATTAGCGCAGGAATTATGAAGGTGCGGGATCCACTGCGGTAGCATAGGTTGCAGTGGCCTAAAGCCGGCCCTCCTAAATAGCGGCGTATGCTACGACATCATATTTAAATCAATTAACGGCGATGCTTTGTCCTTAATCTACTGTATTCATGTCTATTTCTTTTTATACAAACCATTGTTAAAATCACAATACTTGTACTTTTATTCGATTTAATAAATTCTTATGTAACCATAAAAAAGAATATGGTAGTCGACATGGGTGTAGCCAAAATTATTTTTTTTGGGATGGGGGGTTGAGGGGATTTTGTTATCCCCCTCCCCCGATATATATATATATATAGGCCCTGTTGTTTAACCTTAGGGCCCAGAATATGCTATTCGACCAGGGCCCGTCGCACTGTTAAGGCCGTCTCTGCTGCAGCCTGTTGTCAAACATGTCTTTAAGTCAAAACTGAAACTTCCTTTGAGATTGTCACAATCCACGTTATAGTGTTGATCTGTGCATATCGTTTGGTTATGACTGGACCTAACTAAGCACTTCCTTCCCGGTACAATCGTTATCTGAATTGAAACATATATTGGATGTAATGTTTAGGGAGGCGTGTGTAACAGCAATTCAATAACTCTGTTCGACGAAGAGCATCTTGACATCAGATGATTGACCTGTGCACTTTGACATTTAATGTTTGCATGCTAGATTAACAAAGTCTAGTCCAATCAAATGATTCTTGTCACAAACGTTCTTTGGCAATAAATTATGAATTGGTCATCATTGTAACCGTTGTCTTTTACCAGTTGGGTACAGCAGTTACACCAGGAAACTGATACATTTTGCTTTAGTAAGTCAGAATCCTCAGTGCTACATACAAGTATGTCAACTAAGCATGGGCACTCGATTGCTATCGTGTATATTCGTCAGGTTTAAAGTTCAAGATTTCCTAAAATAGATCAGTAGTATAGAGGAACAGAGTTCAGTTAAAACCTTTGCAAGATTTTGTGTTTTAAATTAGTCTAATAAAATTAGATTTTGGTGGTCTTTTTAATAAGAAAAGCATACATTGGTTTTAGCATTGGAAGAGTGCGTATAAAAGTGTGTAAAAGTATGCGTAAAAGTTGAAATTGTGTGTGAAAGTTGAAATAGTGTTTGATATCATAATACTTAGTGTATGGGTATTTTTTTACAACCTCGACGAAAAGCAGAGACCCGGACAACCGTTATGAGGGGAAGCTACTAAGTGGAAGTTTCTTAGGAAATGATATATCATGGAATCGATGTATCGCCTCAATACGTTTGAATAAATAGGGCATTGACTACTAAAAGGAGATGTTGTTTCTTTTTTTTTAGTCTTAAATTATGAGGTGACAAAGACATTTCAGTTCAGAAAATGTCTATTTTGTTGAACTATACATAGGACTGGACAAACAAAAATATACTAAGGACCCTTTTCTTTAAGCTTGTTCTCTCAGTTTTCACCTTTTCTGGGCAGTAATGAAACAAAAGATAGATTGATACTAAATTATTGGAGGTTCATAAGGGGCAATAGTGCATATAATCAAACATTATTGTTAATTGTCACTTCACTATAAAATTGTTTTTTTTTAAATAAAAGTACCACACCAATTATAAAAAAAAAGAAATTTCGAGGGGGAAAAATCACATTTAAATATTATTATCCGATGTGTTTATATTATTGTTGTCTAGATATAGTTTTAAAAGAGGGAAAGGTGTGATGTGGAACGCATGGTCGAGAGGCTAAGTACACTTGCACAATTACTGGTTACTGGTTACTGGTTATTAATTAATTTTTGTTTGATATCAACAAAGAACTTTATTCGTCAGTATTCACAAATATGGCTTAATAGTATTGACTTCCCTTAGAATGATTAAAAACACAAACACAAAACACATTTTCACACACACACCAAAAAAATACACAGCTTGACCCTTTTTTTACTTATCAGATCTTGAATTAATGGACCTGAAAAAGTATGAAATTAATCCATGAAAACTAATACAAGCGACATGAAAAGTCACATGATTTAAAATAGATTTATATATAGATCTGCAACTGACCACACCTACCCATGCCACGTATGCGGCAGGCTTTTTACAGCGACAGTTGCACTTAGTTTCTTTGAGTTCATAGAATATGAGAAATGTGCTCATGTTCGATCACCAAGAAGGAGCTATATATAGAATTATATCACCTTTTCCCACATTGGTGTCTTCCTTTACTTTGTCCTCCATAATATGACCTTAGCTTTCACCTATCCCATAGTTACATAGTAGGATAAATCCCGAACCGGATTTAGGTATGTAAAGACCCAAAAGTAGGATTTTCGTGTAGGCCCTCTACAATTTTAGGAAAGTTTTAATAAAGATCCACTTATAAATGAAAATACTTATATCTAAAAGTATGAAATATTTTAGAATAAAAACGTTTTTGTTATTGTACATAACAATGTTACATAACTTTCCTTTTTTTTTAATATTTTATATTCATATTTTAGTTTAAAAGTGTATATTTTTGAGTTTGTGTAGAGAAAGGCCCCTGGTAGAATCACTCTCGTAAATATTTAATTTCCTTTGAGAAACATTATTGAAACATTATTCAAAGATATCTTCTCTTCATATAGATGTTTTTCAAGCTACGCACGAATGCTTAGGGAGGCCAAATAAATCAGATTAAACTATTTTAATTGGAACTTATCTAGTTTAAAGACAAACTTGTTATCGAGGCTGTAAATACTATAGCATTGTTATAAAGCACTTCCTTGTCTTAGCTTGCTCTGGACTGCTCTAAAGTTTGCCCGCTTAGACCTAATACAAATATAACGATAGATGATATATCTTATCGGCAAAGTGCGAAATGTTGTCATTCTAGATAATGACTAGATTTAAGCGACGCTAAGAAGAAGATGTCTTCTTTAGAAAATTAGACCTATGTATGAATAAAATATTAGAAAAAAAAACAATGAACAATAAGATTTCTTAAGCCTAAAAATAAATTTGTAGGTCTGTATTTCTTAACCCTGGAGTCCTTATTAAATCTTTGGTCGGATTCTGATATTTAAATTTGAGATGATTCTTCTTATCTTCTTATCTTATAGGATACAGACATTACTTCAAAAAAAGGTCTTTTCCGTACTCTGTCCGATTTGGTAACTCAATTATGACAAACCCTAGATCATTAAATCTGGGTTGGTCATTATGGGAACATGGTAACTAATTGTTGTTGTTTTTTTCATTTATTATCTGGAGATTTAAGGTCATGAGTCTATTGCTGATTCCTTCTGGAGAACCGAGTCAGAAACCCCATTGACAACGAAAAACATGCTGAGAATTACTCCCTTAGAGCACGTGAGAGGAAGCGAGCAGTGAGTCTTAAGGTTGCCTTGTCCCCGTACAAGGACAACCTATGTGTCGGCCATGAACCAGTTATCTCTCTATCTAATCCTTGTCCCAATCGTCCTTCGTGCAGAACTCTGCATTCGTAAAGAATGTGTTCTATTGTTTCGTCGTCCTCCATGCAATGGCGACACCGTGTGTCGTAGTTTTCCTTTCACCGTCCGAGGTAAGCACCAATTGGACAGTGACGACCCGGAACTGGGCTAGGACTGCCTGTTCCGCACGATTCAGTTGCCACCATGCATCTCTTTTGCCTGGTCTACTCATTGCCCGGTGAAGCTCACGTTCCTTGTCCGAAGAATCCCAGCCATCGTGCCAAAGTGTCAACATGCGTTTGTCGACCAGGGATCGTACACTTTGATAAGTGCACGGTTCATCATGTCCGAGCGCCGTTGCGACCGCTGTTTTCGCGAGCTGGTCAGCCAAGTCGTGGCTGACCATCCCACAATGGGCGGGCACCCATTGCAAAGTAACGTTCACACCGAATCGTAGGAGACGCCCTTCGACCGTTAGGACGTCCCATACCCTTCTGACACCATCATCTAGCCCTTCTAAGGCCTCTAGCGCGGCCATCGAATCCGTGAAAAGGACTATGTCGTTCGCTGACGCAGTCCCGTTACGTACCTTCGTTGCCACCCAGTCCAGTGCCTGGAACATTGCATCGAGTTCAGCCTCGAGGCTGCTTTTCTGCTGACAGAATCCCCTGAGCTCGTCACTTTCGGGATTGCCAGAGAGTCGGACTACCGCCCCGTACCCAGCTTTCACAGTTCCCTCGAGCGTCTGCACAGAGCCGTCTGTGTAGATGGTGGTTACTCGGCTAGATATGAAGCTATAGTCTCTCTGGCTGCTTGTAGTTGCCGTGTGGGGTGACTCTGCCTTCTCACCACTGGGTCAAGTAGGTCCTTCCGAATCGTCGGCATGCCGATGGCCTCCATCGGGAAGATAGAACCGGACGGGGAAAGAGCAGCTCGCTCCACCGGCAGATTCGCCTCTCTGACCAACCCACGCGCCACATGCATGAAGCAGGACCGGTTTTTGAGGCGTCTCCTACCCTCCCAGTTGTCGACCATACTTCTGAGTGGGCACCCATCTTCCAGCCGCATATATCTCTCGTGAGCTAGTATGACGGCTCGCTCTCTGCGTAATTTCTACGTTGGAATGTTAGCCATAATATTGCCAGCGGCAATTGGCGTTGTCCTAAAGGTTCCACAGATTAGTCTTATGGCTTGGTTCTGAACAGCATCTAGGCCTGCTAGAGTCGATTGCGAAGCCCAGATCTGAACAGGAAGACTGTAGTCCTAGTGAGAGCGTACTGCACCCATGTACAGTCCTCTCAGCACGTCCGCTTTCGCTCCCCACTTCGTTCCCTCTAGTTTCTTTACGATGTTCAGCTTCTCGGAACTGTTTCCTTCATCTGTTGGATATGATCGCACATAGTCAGTTTCTGATCGAGAATTACTCCAAGGTACTTGGGCTTTTTATCCCATTCCAGAATCTTGCCATCCATTCTTAGCTCGACAGGTTCCTTTAATATATCACGACCCAGCGTAAACCAAGAGTAAACCGACTTCGAGTGGTTTACCTCAAGGCTCCACATTCTGGCGTAGCAGGATAGAGTTGTTAATCTCTGCTGGAGAGTGCCAATGAGCTGTTGGCGATCCCTCCCTGACTCCCACAACACGATATCATCTACAAACAACAGCTTTTTACATTGCAAAAGGGCCAGCAAGTCGTTGATATAGACCAAAAAAAGCTTGCAGCTGAGTGCCGATCCCTGCGGCATCCCCTGCTCGAGTGGAAGTTTCCTCGACAAGTGCTTACCAACACGAGTCTGTACCGTTCTTTCGTGAGGAAATTTTGGATCCACTTAAGCATATATGAACCGACACCTAAGTTCATCAGTTTCAACAACAAACCGGGCCTCCATACTCTGTCGTAGGCCTGCTTGAGATCGATAAATACCGCTAGCGTCGACTGACCAGGTCGATTTGTGTTGCCCCACTGGAAGCCATCCGCCACTTTCTGCATGAATAACGTCACTTGATCGATCGCATTTCGTTGCCTCCTGAACCCGCCCTGTTCAGGAGCAATGAGACCTTTCGTTTCTAGAAACCATGTGAGCCTTCTGTTGACCATGCGTTTGGCCGCCTTCCCGACGTTGGACGTCAACGAAACGGGTCGGTAACTTTCTGCACGATCTGGGGCCTTCCCCTTTTTGAGCAGAGGAACAATCGTTGCCACTCGCCAAGCCTTAGGAAAATTCCCCTTAGTCCAAGTACGATTGATTAAATCCAACAGTTTCCTTCTGCCAATAGGACCGAGATGTTTCAGCATTTCGTTGTTAATCCCTTCTGGCCCAAATGCATTGCGCATGCGCAACTTGCACTTCCGAAGTGCAATATCTAGCTCTCCGTAGATAAAAGAGTTAATGAATGTGCTCGTCTCGTCCTCACCATAGACGTAACTGCGTTTCGCTTTAGCCTTCATGATGCCGTCTAGAGCTTTCGACACTTCGCTCCTCTCACCCGTCCTAGAGATGGCCGCAAAAGCATGGTTTATAGCGTCCGACCGTTTAGAGTCAGTGACCACCAAGCCTTGAGCCGTTTGCAGGGGCGCAGCTGCTTTTGGTTCTTTCGCCCTGGTTAGGTTGTTGAGAAGTTTCCATGGCTGTCGTCCGTCCGCAAGATCCAGGTTAGCACATGTCTTGGCCCACTTCTGTCTCGTACCCTCCGCAATGGCTTCCTTTACCTCCGCCGTAAGTTTGTTGTAAGCTCTCCTGGTTTCAACGTTTTTTCGACGACTGTGCTGCCTACGTCGGATTAGGCGTGCCAAAGCGGGAGACCAAAAGTGCCTAAACTTGCGCCCCCCGTAGGACCTCGGGATAGCTTTTCGAGCAGCACCTAAGATGGCTTCGACAAAGAGTCCGTAAGTCCGGTTTATGCAATCTGCTTGGATATCCAATCCGTTCAGAGCTACATCCGATGCTGAACAGATCCCAGTTAGCACGATTATACACCCATTTTGGTTCTGTGTATGGAGTTTTTCGAGTTCGATTGTAACCAAGACCGGCAGGTGATCGCTACCGACGTCGTTGAGCACGTCCACTCTCGATTGTGACCTTAAATCAGTTGACACCAGTGACAAATCTGGTCGCGACAAGCCCCCATGCCCGGTGTGCATAAAGGTCGGGGAGCTGTCTTTGCCCTGCAAAACAACCAGATTTGTTTCGTCACATATCTCAAGTAGTCGGCGCCCTTGGATGTCTGTATCCTGGCATTCCCACGCTGGGGACGTTAAAATCACCTGCAAATATCATCCTTGTACCAAATGGCTCACGCAGTTTGAATTGCAACTCAGACTTAGGTGGATTGTAGAAGTTTACGCATGTGAATCGCTGACCATATTTGTACACCTCCACTGTCAAAGTGTCAGTACCACCGGGTCCCGGAGGGGCGCTGGATTCCACTACTCGGGCCGTAAGCGTATTTCGTACGAATGTTACTAATACCTGGCACCTCGAGCAGGAACACCGGTAAGCTGTGAAGCCGTAAAGAAGAGGTGGCCCCTGGTCTGAGCGTAGAGTTTCTTGGCACAGTAGGACATCTGCCGCGTATTGCTCTGCTATCGTATAGACCTCGATCCGTTTCAGTGAGAACTGCCGATTCAGATAGAGGTGGATAATCCGAAGCTGTTTGCTTCGGTCGTAACCGGGTGGGAGTGCACCACGCTCCCTCGCCTTGCCTCCTGGTGCGTTCACCTTTCGCTTTTTGGTGAATGAGGGTGTACCACGCCCTCTAGCCTTGTCTCCTGGTACCGTCACCTTTCGGGTTTTCGTGGGGGGCACAACTCCCCCGTTTGTGCGTGAGACCATCGTGGCGCTCTGGGACAGTGGGCTGGGCCCGGGCGTCGCACCCGAGGGATGCTGGCCACCTAACTCACATCCAGAGGAAACCGTTTCCTCCCGTGTTAACTTATCCGATAGTAGCACATTTTTCTACCACAAACCTATCGTTGCCTTTGTGTGGCCGAAGCCTGTTTGACCGGTAATGCTCGTACCCGCGTTTTCGATTATTGACTTTTGCATAGATAGAGAGAAATTCGCCCCGGGGGGGGGGGGGAATGGTTGCATGTTAGACACATAGGCTGTCCCCATCGTTGAGACAGTAGCTGAATGTCTTGGACTGGTGCCCAAGACCGCTGAACCCATTGTCGGCACTGCGAGCTTGCCCTCGAGAGATGGGGAAATTTTGGAGACCGTCTTTTTCAACGTTCGTTACCAATGCCGTCGGCGTGGCGGCTTAGTGCGATGCCTGTGTCTCCGGAATCACTGGCCCCGAGGTCCCCCAACGTTTGTGGCGCGCCGTATCGTAGCACGTTGGACTCCGATCTTTTCATCTCCGTACTCAGCTTTGTGAGCCGAATACAGTGACTACTAAGTTAGCCATGCTCCCCCACTCGGTGGGAGGCGGAGACGTGTGGCTGTTTTAATTTTACATTGATTACCTGGCCTTTAAAACCTATAATCAAAAATCAGTTCCGCTTAGCCACTCCCACATCGAGTTTCTATAGGTGCTGTTAGTTTTTATGCTTTTTCAGTGGTTTCTTTATCAAGTAAGATGTGTACGATATCAGCACTTAAAAAAGTGAAACTATCAGGTCTTGATGACCTAACTCTGGGTTAGAGAACAAATCCGTACGAGAATAACATAGCATGATATATATATATATATATATATATATATATATATATATATATATATATATATATATATATATATATATATATATATATATATATATATATATATATATATATATATATATATATCCTGATGTTCTTTTTACAGATAAAAAACTATTTTTACTTTGATTTGTTACTAAACGTTTAAAAAAATTCAACTACCTTATTAATAATAAAAGTTGAAAAGTTACCCCTTCAGACATTGTGGTCTATAGGGTAGATGATGTAAAGATAATCTGCCTACGGTTAACAAGGGTGTCATGTGGCCAGCACAACGACCAACCGCCTTTACTTTTCGCAAACTAGTGTCAGTTACCCATTAGAGATGGGTGGACTCAGAGATGCCCAAAGATCCCAAAACTAAAAATCCATGTCATCACCAGGATTCGAACCCGGGCCCCACGGTTCAGATACCAAGCGCTTTACCGCTCAGCCACCGCGATCAGTCTTAGTAATGATGGTAATTACAAATGATAAGAGGAGGTCGTTTGATACTTGCCCTAGATGGGAAAGTTCTTTCACTGTGATAAGCGAACGCCAAAAAAAGCAAATAGCACCAATCATTACAAACTTGTCTAACACTACTGAAGAAATGTCTAAATTGCACATAGTAGTATCAAATATTGCCCACTAGCCATTGTTCTCTACACACATACTTCTTTTTTGGGGGGCGTAAAGAAATATTTTATTAAAACTAATTTTAATAATTGGGCCATAATATTCACTCTAAGAACTATTTCAATTTTTACAAAGCTTATATTAACACTGTCTGTTTGATTGTCTGATTGTACATGTTATTTCTCCAACACCCAATCTCGGCTCAAGCTGAATTTTTTTTTTACCTGAGAACACAAGAATCAATAAAAACAAGGTTACAAAAACTCAAAATTGGCCCACGAAGTGGTCTACCCAGGCAGGAAAAAAGGCAGGTTTCAATATTTTCAGAAAGAATAACATAACAAAATTCTATCAAAGGCAAATGACAGAGAAGAATGGAGAAAGAATGTTGTCAGATCTTGTGTGGTGCCCCAAAGGTCCAGTAGACCAAGTAAAAGTGAATGTGAAGTTAGATGTGAACCTGGTCTAACTGATGTCTTATAATGAGTATCTAATTGATATGATTGTGAGTTGTTTATAAAAGAACTATTTTTTTATTCCACATTGTTCTAAAAATGGTTTACATAAAATAAGCATATTTAGATTTGACAACAGAAAAAAATCATTTTTTAAAACCCATAAGTAACCCTTGTACCTATTAAGCACGGACATGATGGTTGCCTGGTGGTGTGGTATGCGCGAAACAGTCAATTGGTCTTCTAGATGGTCACGGGTTCATACACTTCCTACTACCGTGCCCCATCATCCTGCGGGAGGTTTGGACTAGGACGTAGATTGTCTTCAACTCCTAAAGAGCATCCAAAACATGTCAAACAAAACAAAATAAACAAGCCAAAAGGTGATTAAATTGGATCTTTAAAAGCACTTTTTAATTTTTAGTTCTAAACTTGACAAATAAACAGACAGGCCACAGAAAAAAAATGAACAATCAACATTTACAACTGGCTAAAAGAACGTGTTTATGTTTCTATTCGCCAAAACAATTTACAGAAAAAACATTTTAGTGGAGAGGTGGAAAGGGGGGAACTCAAAGTTAAATAGGAATTCGTATTTTTGAACAATTGTATACATATACCTGATCCAAATAAATTCCATTTTTTTTTTGCTCTATAATTACTTTATAATTATAAAACTAAGTTCTTTTCAATTGCAATTTTAGAGACTCATATTATTTATTAAAAGTTTTATTATGGCTTAGAAACATTATTTAAATATAAAGGCTGATTTTATTATTAGTATACTAAACGATGGCTTAAAAGCATTATTTAAATAAAGTAGCTGATTGGGAGGCATCTCTCGATTTGCTATATCAGGATTTAGTTTAGCATGTAAACTAGAATACCAAAAAAAAGGATTGTCATTCCTGCCATCACTGACGTTGCACTACAGACAGAACCCTTGACATTGTTGTATTCAGAATCTGTACAACCGCCGTTTGTGACTAGACATGTCTTGGAGTTAAATGAAAGGGAAGAATATTTCAAGGCCTCACAATAATTTTGGTTGTTGACTAATGTTTGTACTACTGTGCTATTTGCTATACAATGTGTGGCCTGATTCTGACAATTAGCACTCACAGCGGCGAAAACACTAGATAAGTCTCCTGACACGGGACGAAGCAGACCCAGGATAGTCAGCAGTGATGACAAATACATAATCTTGGCAATCATCTTTGCATTAGCAATTATTACCTGAAATAAAAAAGAAAACTATATTAAAAAAATACTTTTCAAAAATTACAATTCCTTCTTGATACTGTTTATAGAGCGAGTATTTGGCTCTTAATAACTAACGAATGTTTACGAAAAAATGGAACATTCTATATGCTGAGCTTGTGGGAAGAGTCAGACACAAATTTGGGAGGAGATAGCCCAAGACCGGACAGCACGTACGTGCTGGTAAAATTCTCGTTGAGAGCAAAAGAAATGAAGTGGCCTACGTCAAGAGAAAGAAACAGAAAGCTGCCCTGACAGCTAGCCCTAAAACAGATGCATATACATACAAGAACTCTGCCGCTCTAGAATTGGCTTGATTAGTCACACCAGATTCTGTCCTGTCTCAAGTCGAAACCACAGCCAGTGACTCATCTGGACGCATCCATTATCTTCCGGCATATTAATCTAATAGACTTTAAAATATTCTAATGATAAACCTATGAATCTAGATTCAGAAGATATTACGGAACATTAATTTATTAAACACCTTAATGAAGAGGGCTTACATACTGAAATACCCTGAGATGTAATCTGATCAAGATAACGATTTTCTAGTCC